>CAUYQV010135504.1:0-24575 GCA_963574575.1 Galagoides demidoff
GTGCCCCAAACACCAGTGCAAGAGTCGACTGTATTATTATTATTATTTTTTCTTTTTTTGAGATGGAGCCTCAAGCTATCCCCCTGAGTAGAGTGACATGGCATCACAGCTCATAGCAACCTCCAACTCCTGGGCTCAAGCGAGTCTCCTGTCTCAGCTTCCCAAGTAGCTGGGACTACAGGGGCCCTCCACAACGCCCGGCCATTTTTTGGTTGCAGCCATCATTGTTGTTTGGCGGGCCCAGGCTGGGGATTCGAACCTGCCACCTTAGGTGTATGTGGCTGGCGCCTTAGCCACTTGAGCCACAGGCGCTGAGCCGACTGTATTATTTTTTAGAGCAAATCTAAGTTCACAGCAAAGCTGAGCAGAAAGTACAGAGAGTTGCCATATGACCCCTTACCCCACACATGCATGGCCTTCCACATTATCAACATCCTACACCAGAACAGTACATTTGTTACAATTAATGAACCATATTGATACATTTTCATTAGTAAAAGTCCATAATCTACATCAGGGTTAATTCTTGGTGTTGTACATTCTATGGGTTTTGACAAATGTATAATGGCATATATAATTTCACTTTTCAAAACAATTTTATTTTTATCTAAGTAGTACATGTTGCCAGGCATGGTGGCTCACACCTGTAATCCCAGCACTTGGCAGGCTGAGGAGGGTAGATTGCCTGAGCTCATGAGTTTGAGACCAACTTGAGCAAGAGTGAGACTATGTCTCTAAAAAAATAGCTGGGTGCTGTGGCAGGCACCTGTAGTCTCAGTTACCTGGGAGGCTGAGGCAAGAGAATCGCTTGAGCTCAGGATTTGAGGTTGCTATGAGCTAAGATGTCATGGTACTCTACCAAGGGTGACCAAGTAAGACTTTGTCTCAAAACAAAAACAAAAACAAAGTAGTACACACTCAGTCACATAAAAGTCAAAGAATGAAAAAAGGCATATAGGAAAACCAGATGTCTCTTTTCCCTGCCCACCCCAACCCCTTCCTAACCTCAGTCCCAGGTAGAGTGGCATCTTCTTATGTAATCATCAGCTTCAGGGCAGTCACACCCTTGGGGATGAGGTAAGGAACTTTCTTCTTTGTATCAGGAACATCAAAGAGATGAGGACAAACAGCTCACTGGGGCAAAGTGGCCAAACTGGCTGAGTACACTCTGTTTCAAGGGTCAATGAGGCATCTCAGATAATATATTCTGAAGGTATTTTTAAATCCTTCTTGCTGCTTTAGAAGCCCCAGTAGTAATTTTAGGAGTTTTGCTGAATGAGGAGACTAAAGCTCAATGCAGAAAGGCTGCTGTGGTGTGAAGCTGTCTGGATGGAGGAAGATTTAGATTCTGGCTAGCTGTGTGCTGGCGAAAACTTCTCTCCTTTGGACTTTGAGGTCTTCCCATGAAAAACAAGGTAGTTACCAGCAGAAGACCAGCATGAGCTGGAGTGAGCCAGAGTGAGACCCCCATCTCTACAAAAAGAAAAAAAAAAGCCAGATGTTGTGGCGGGCGCCTGTAATCCCAGCTACCTGGGAGGCAAAGGGCAAGAGAATCACTAAAGGAAGAAAGAAAATAAATGAATAAATAACTTCAAACTAAGATAAGTGAAAGCTATCTGAAATTGTTGAAAGCAGAAAAAAAAAGAAAGAAAAAGAAAGAAAAAGAAAAACAAGGGAGTTTAGATGGATGACCATTAGAGCTGTATCTGATCTGACTGGCGGAGTTGGGTGGGCTAGCAACTCCAACTCTGGAGCCCTTCGTGTGAGCCAGTGCTTCCTGTTGTTCTCCTTGCAACCATCCTCAAAGTGGGCATTATTACCTCCATTTTACAGATGAGGAATTGAAGCTCAAATGCCCACACAACTAAAGAATTGTAGGGTCAAGATTCTAGAGTGCATGTTTTTTCCTTCCCTGGGGCTGGGTCCCTGAGCCTCTGTCCTGCTTTCCCTTCTATAGGTGCTCTGGCTGTGTATATGGGGTGTGTAAGGCATGTGTATTACCCATCAGTAATAGGGGACTGCAAGCACTCTAGGAACAGAGGAATCCAGCTCATTAGCCCACCAACATTGCAGGCCTCCAGGCTCTATCTCAGGGAGAAGGTCATCATGGCCACATTCTGTTTAATGCCAATTTCTCCTCCTAAACTAGTGGTTCTCTGCCTTGACCAAATATCGTTTACCTGGAGAGCTTTAGAAAACATTGATACCTGTGTTCTATCCCTAGTGTTCTGATTTAATTGATCTGAGGAAAGGTCCTGACACTGGTAGTTCCTAAAGGTGTTTCAAATGTGCAGCCAGGGATGAGAACCTTGCACTAGCCTGTCAGCTTACAGAAGAGCCTTGTTGGTCTTGTTGATTCACCATGCCAGGTTCTGGGGAATATCTGCTCCTCTTTGCCCTGCCTCCCTGCCAAGGAGGAAAACTTTTACCCATAATGGTACAGTAGCTCCCTTTCCCTGTAACAAGGTTCACAATACCATAACTCTGCTCTGACTTGCTCTCAGAATAAACCAAGGCCCCTAGAATCCTGACCTGCCTGGCTTGTGGGGTGGGTGGGGAGCCCACTTTGCCTGCCTCCCCTCTGATATGTATCTTAGGAGAAAAGGAAATGGGGAGGGCACATTTTGTGCTCTACCCAAGCTGTCGTGGGCATCTTCTGGCTCCCAGGTGAAGTTGGCAGCCCCATGAAATCAAATGTCCTACATTCAAAAAAGGACAAAAAGGACAAGGACAATTTCAAAGCCTCCTGGGATCTCAATAGAGAGTCAGGCAAAGATGAATGCCACCTGGAGAAAGACAGTCTCCTGCCTACTGGATTCAGGTATAAAGAAGTAACTGTTGTACTCCTGGCTTAGAACCTCATGTTGGCTTTGGGCCCCAGACCCCTAGATGCTGAATTCAGAGCCTGCAATAGAAAAGCAAAGTCGGGAACAGAGGGCCAGGTGAAAAGTGGGCTGGGGACACACTGGTGTAAATAAGGTAACTTGGAACCAGGAACTGGAAGTGGTAGTGGGGGAAATACCCAGAACAGGACTATGAGGTAGCCACTAAATGTGATATTCTTAGCCAGATGTGGTAGTTCACACCTATAATCCTAAGACTCTGGGAGACTGAGGCTGGAGGATGCCTTGAGCTCAGGAATTCAAGACCAGCATGAGAAAGAGTGAGATCCCCAACTCTACCAAAAATAGCAAAACTAGCTGAGGGTTGAGGTAGGTGCCTGTAGTCCCAGCTACTTGGGAGGCTGAGGCAAGAGGACCACTTGAGCCCAAGAGTTTGAGGTTGCTGTGAGCTAGGACACTCTACCTGGGGTGACATAGTGAGACTCTGTCTCAAAACAAACAAACAAACAAACAAACAAACAAACAAAAACCAAAAACGGTGGCTTTTTTTGTTGTTGTTATTGTTCTGTTCCCATCCTTCATAAAGCCTGGGCTTTGTAGTCACAATTTTTGCAGGTCAAACCCGAAAATGTCTACAAGCTGTGTAGTGCCTGGTTTTCTTTTTCTTTTTTTTTTTTTTTGAGACAGAGCCTCAAGCTGTCCCCCTAGGTAGAGTGTCATGGCATCACAGCTCACAGCAACCTCCAACTCCTGGGCTCAAGCGAGTCTCCTGCCTCAGCCTCCCAAGTAGCTGGGACTACAGGCGCCCGCCACAACGCCCGGCCATTTTTTGGTTGTAGCCATCATTGTTGTTTGGCGGGCCCGGGCTAGGGATTCGAACCCACCACCTTAGGTGTATGTGGCTGGTGACTTAGCCGCTTGAGCCACAGGCACAGAGCCTAATTATTCTTACAGTAATTCTTCAAGAAAAGGTATAACAGATGGATGATAATTTTATTTTGCTGTTTTGATACATTCAGAAAGTATTCTTAATGAGAATATATATTTAGAATCAATAAAATAGATTTTCAAGCCTATAATATATCTCCTGCATCAAATCAGAAAATGACTCCGATAAACATTTTGGACATTTTTTATACATTCTTCAACTTTTTCTTGTTCTGTGGGGAAAACAGCATTGCTTTCTTCATTATTAATTGTATATCCCAATCTGACCGATTTTATTCCTCCATCTACATTTTAATGAACTCATTTTTTAAAAGGATCTATTCCTTTGCGATAGACGCTATGCTTTTCACGGGTTTTGACTGCTTCACTTTGCTTCAACGCTGTCCAATTTGCTTCACAGATGTCTATTATTTGGTCAGAACAGTTGCTATGCTCATGGTTATGTGTATAAAGATAGCAATGCATGATCAAATACATATGCTCTGTTTTACTAGGTGGGGCACGCGTTCTCCAGTTCACCACAGACCCTGCCTTTCTCTGCCAACTGCATCTGAGCTGCTCCCCCTTCTACCTGCCAGGAGGAGAGAGGAGCTTTACTCCATCTTTAGATGTCTCCAGATTGACAAATTCTTATACTAAGTTATTGTCATTGATTTCTTCAGACACAGTAGTTTTAATGTTTTCAAAAGCTTTGTCTCTTGGTTTTTGTTGCTAAACTTACAGCCTAAAATATATGACATTGATTTACCTTTTTTTTTTTTTTTTTTGTTAGAGACAGAGTCTCACTTTGTCACCCTCGGTAAAGTGCTGTGGCATCACAGCTCACAGCAACCTCCAGCTCTTGGGCTTAGGAGATTGTCTTGCTCAGCCTCCCAAATAGCTAGGATCACAGGTACCTGCCACAATACCCAGCTATTTTTTTGTTGCAATTTTTCTGGGGTCAGGTTTGAACTTGCCACCCTCAGTATATGAGGCCAGTGCCCTACTTGCTCAGCCATAGGCGCTGCTGGACATTGATTTACTTTTAAAACAATTCAGACTAAACTCATGGACTAATAAGGATCATAGTGTTATTTGTAACATATGAAAAACTTATGTAAAACATTCAGAAGCCTTTGTTCCAATGGCATTATACGTATCAGATACTTCATATATAGGAAGATAGTTAACTTCTGCTATGAAAGAACTTTCAGAGGAAACTCTATGTCATTTCCAGATCTTTATGTATATCTCATAAAAATGAAGAACCAGATTTCACTATTTCTGAACTAAGAATTGTTGCCCTTCATGGAAATGCACCATCATTACTGTTTCCTTTTCAGGGTACATGCAATCAATTCTGGTTATTATAAAAATGACAGGCAGGTGTCATTCATTATTGCCAAGCCTACTAGTGTGGACATGTATTTGTTTGCTCCCCAAGTGTAATACTTCTAAGGATCAGCAGTGTCTAAAAATATTTATTTTTAAGCCTCTGTTTTTCTTATATGCTAATTATACTACATTTTATCATATTCCCTAAGTTTTAAGTTTGTAAGGAAAGAAGAAAATATATATGTAAATATGATTATGTACATGTATGTACATACACATGTCCATATGTCTATTAATACATGTGTGCACATGTACATACATGTACATCTTTTGCATTTTATTGGATTTGGGTATTAGAACTAATGACGTAGAGGCATGGCGATCTGTCCGGAAAGACCGAAAAGTGGATTGGAGGGATTGCTACTGAATCTTCCAAAAGACTGGTGGACTTGAGACAGATGTTGACGAAGGAGTTTTAAACAAGCATAAATATGCACAAGGTCTAATTTTTATGAGGTTTGGTCAATACAGAGGAAATATTGACTATGTTGGTCTGAGGTGGAAATACAGGGATTGCATACAGCATTGGTAATCTAAGCTGTGTTATCAGTTATTGCCCTTCAGTCAAATTGGCCCCAAAACTTTGCACAAGAGTGACAAGACTAAAGCTTTAGTTTCAAGGTAAAGGCTTAGTCTTAGGAGGACGTCTGGCAGGTAGGCTGGGTTTTAGTGTTCATCAGAGGGTAAGGTAGAGGAATCATAAGTAAGTTGGCAATTATCGAGGGCTTTATACTATATGCAGATAAAAAAGGTCACATTTGAAACCAGAGCTGAGGCAAAGCCCCAGTGAACTAGAGAGAGGAACCCTTTGGGTCTGAAGAGCCGGCGCACCTGCCCCCAGGAGTGCCTTGTGCCTGAGATAGGACACAGCAGCTGCCCTTGGCCAAACCCTCTGTACGACACATGGTTGTATTGGAGCTGTTTTTAATTTACTGAGAAATAGTTTAGAAACTGAGTCCAAATTGGTCTGCGGATGGGATGCTGGATAGACTTTAAGACTGGAGAGCTGTAAAAGCAATCTATTGTTTATGGCTAACAATTAGTATCTAAAAAATCATGTTTAAACTAGCGTTGCTTCAGATTAATAAGTGTGCACTTTTTTTAAACTTATGAGCGCCTTTCTTTTACATAATTGCAGTCATAAATCCTGCTTATAAAATAGATGTATGCCTAAAGGTGCCTGTGAAAATAATTATTGTTTTAATAATTTGGTGCATATTTTAAGGGAACTCACTTTTTAAAAAAATCAAATGAGATAAATCAGAGATACATACTTTGTCCTCCAAGGTATGGCTTTATATTTTTATCGCAGTTAACAGTGTCTAATAAACATTTTCACGTCTATTATTTCATTTGAATCACATCACTCTGTAAGGTAAACCAAGTAGGTGTAATTAACCACACGTTGTATAAGCAGCAGAGGTTAAAACAAAGAGATGTATGCTCAATATCACATCTACAAATTAACTCTGGACTTGGAGACATCATTGTGTTTTTATTTATTATTGTTATTGTGTACCACCCTGCCTCTCTATGTTTGAATGTTTTTCTTCCCATATATTAAAGTCTGTTGTGGGGCTCTGTCTAATGAGAGGAGGAACCTTCCCACTTGGTAACATCACCAATACTTTCACCTTGGGGCCAGGAGAATGTAGCACCCACTGCTCACACTTGACTCCTTCCTCCAAAACCTACTCGCAACACTCTGATACTCTGATCCTGGGTCCTGGAAAACCCTCTTACAAGCTCTGTGGGCTTTCTCTATGCATAGGAGAGCAGCCTGCATACCTGGCCATAAATCGGCAGGCTTGGGGCATTTCCCTTTATTTTCTCTCGATTTCAATTTTCTGCTTCCAGATAGATTCTATTTCCCTACTTCTTAACAGATTTCCATGTCTCATTTCCTACACTACCTCAACAGTTGAGGATGGATAGTGCTACTCTTGGTTTTTGATGGCCTATAGTTCTTCATTGCTGTGCTTCCCTGTGTGGCCATTCAGTGATTTTCAAATTCTGTAAGCTTTACCTCAAATACAGCTCCATGGCTTTAAAAAAAAATGTATTATACCTAGTAACCAGAAAAAAGGCCCCCCTGCAAATCTTTTCTGTCTATATTGGCCTGTAAGACTAATAATTACTGTTTCTTTAGGTTTCACTTATTCACTACATTTGGGACTGGGAAATTTTCATAAAATTTTTACTATCACTTCCTGGAATCGTACAGGGTTTTATTTATAAAATAGGTTAAGTGTAAATCTAAGCTGATTTACAGCAATAAGCGGCTACATACAAGAATGGTTCTTTGGGGAGAAGTTAATTTCAGATTCTAAACAAATAATTTAAACTTAAATTTAAAAAGAAAATCAACCTATTTGTAGCTTCAAGGTTGCTTGTGTTTGGTTGGTTGGAGATGAAGCACAACTGCTTCCTTCAAATTACTAATCATTTCATCTATTACAGTGGAGTCTACAAATGCCACCTCCTCGCTGGAAGCCATTTATAACTCTGGGCTTGATAATGGGGAATGCTGTTACCTGAGAGGCTTTTGTTGCACAATCATGCTTTAGAAGAAGTAGAGTTCACATATTGCATTTCTGAAAACGAGGGTTGACCTGTGAAATAAAAGAATTCACAAAATAGCCAAGAATTACAACATGGCTTGAAGAAAAAAAAAATGTGTTTGGAAAGAAACTTTTCAGTCAACTGAACAAGTATTACATTGACATGGAACAAAGAGAGAGGCAAGAAGTAGGTGGGATATGAAAATGAGATATTGTAGTAAACAATGGAGATGACCAAAAAAATTAAAGAGAAAAGACTACAATGAAAAGGAGACCAGTGGGTTTCAATAGAAAATAATAGAAAGAAAAATGATACACAAGAAAACCTGAGTACAATTATTTAAAAATCCATAAGTAGAAGCAAGTTGAAAGAATTTGAGCAACAATCAGAATAATATAAATTTGGAAATTAGCTACAAACTAATAAAGTAGACAAAAGGAAAATGTCTGAAACTTACTAACAGAGACAGAAAAGTTTCTTTTGGAAGCAATCTATGGCGTTGGTTGTGTGAGGAAATCCACTCCTCTGATATCTGCTGGAGGGTCATTTATCTGAAAACAGACAATCTGCCAAATTTCTGTCTTGTCAGTTTTATCTCTCACAATGAGAGAAAAATATTTATGAATATACTATTGGTATTTAGACTGGTGAAGGCTCAGAAGTATCATGATGGTTGTCTTTAAATAAAGAAAGATATCACTTAAGCCTAATACAGAATTCTGGGGCCTGCAATTAGGATTGTTGCACAAAACTTGGAGAGGAATTAAATTTAGCTCAGTATATGCAAAAATTATTTATATATTCATTTTTAATGAAGAAGGATACACAAGAATGGGATGGACTTTCCAGTGAGGAGCTAAGAAGGTAGTCATGGGTGTATTTGTAGCTTGGAAAGCCCAAATAGTTGAAAAGTCTCTAAGCTTGAAGGACAGTAATTTTTATTGAAAGGGAAGAAAATTCTGCTGCTGCTGCTACTACTGCTAGCTAACGTTTATTAAATGCTTGTTTTTAATTCAGGTACTATGTTAAGCCTTTCACTTACTAACTTATGTAAGAAGGGTGTGGGTCACTAAGGAACTAACACTATTCAGGATAAAAGTCTATAGAGGATGGTACATTAGATGATCAGGTAGGAGAATTCCTAATGGGAAAAAAATAGCTGTCAATATTTTCTGCTTGAACTAGATAAAATGAAGTGGCATGGATAAATGGAACTGTAGTTAAAAATAACTGGTAACTTAAAGAGGAAAAGAAGCATTTCTTTTTTTTTTTTTTGTGGTTTTTGGCCAGGGCTGGGTTTGAACCCACCACCTCCGGCATATGGGGCCAGCGCCCTACTCCTTGAGCCACAGGAGCCGCCCGAAAAGAAGCATTTCAAAATGTCCTGGAATGACATTTCAGATTATCTCTCTACATTAAAAAACAAGTTAGGGATTAATTTTTTTCGTCACATCATAGACAAAAAATAAGTTCCAAGTGGATTAAAAACCTGTGATGAGAAAACATATGTTACTTTAAGAAGACAACAAAATAAGAGAACATTTTCAAAACCTCAGAAAAGTAATGGATTTCACTGAGAAAAAAACAAAATCATAAAGAAAAGAATTGTTAAATGCAACTTCTTGGAAAGAACTTCTACATATCAAATTATACCAAAAATAAAAACAGTGTAAAGATGTTGCATTTCCAATACATATGAAAATATTTTCAGAAAATATAAAAAACACTTCTATGAATTTAGATATTAAAAAAGATAAAAATCCAGTAGTAGTACTGGGACTGCTTAGAAGAGAGGATGTAGGTGGGGAACAAATAGGTGAAATATTAGCCAGGGAAATGCAAATGTAATTATTTTCATATACACACTTTGTCATACAAGAATGTGAATAGCACACTTTCTGAGTCAATATGTGTTTAAATTACTGAGTTCTTTTAATATTAAATTTTGTAGATAATTAGTCTTTAAGTATTTTCATTATGTGGATAATAACCTAATATTTTTTACTCTGAATGATTTCATATTCTTTTTACTTGATAATTTAAAAAGTATTATAAGGTTTTAACTTATTTTTCAGATACTTAGTGTTTTTTAATTATTTTTTATTAAATCATAACTTTGTACATTGATGCATTCATGGGGTTCAGGGTACAGCTTCAAAAGTAGAAAGGAAGAGGAGGGGGGGATATGAGAGGAGGGAGGGCACTTGGGGGGACCTCACCTAGTGTTTTTTAATATAATGGTTAAAATGCCTTATATTGGGAAATGAAAAAAAAAATACTTTCCTTGGATTAATCCACTCCCTCCATTCTCTCTCTTTGGATTCTGATCTATGAGGTTTCCTAATTTAGTACTCATTTCTTTCTTTTTCCCCAAACCTCCATTTCTTTTTTTCTTTTGTTATTCTTGAGGTCCAAATCATGTCCTTGGATTCTTTTTTTTTTTTTTTCAGATCAATGATTTGCTTTTCTTCCTTATTCAGTCTGTTATTTACTGCTTTTTAACAAAAATCTGCAATCATGATATACACTTCAAGAACGTCCTCATTTTTTATAAATCCATTGCATAAGAGCCAGTTTCAGATTTACCAATAAAAGATGCTTTCTAAATTTCCAAAAACCAGAATTCTCTTCTTTTTCTTATAATATTTTTATGGAGTATCATTTGCTTTCAAGTCTGATTTTGTCCTATTCTTGTCAATGCTTTACTATTTCTGGATTTTTTTCTTTTTCTCTTTACATACATAGAGGTGTATATACAATATATTACCCAAAGGAGAGTTGAGTCCCCATTTAATATTGTTATTACTGACCAGTTCCTTTAGTTCCAAATACAAGTGTAAGTATTTGAATATACTGTAAAATATCTTTTTATCTGAAGTATTAAATTTTCTTAGGATTGTTGGCTTTCCACAGAGAGAAATAGTTATAGAGCAGAGAGTTTTTCCTGTATTAGAAACAATGTCTAATTTACTTGTGCATTTAGACAGATGAAGACAGATGAAGTACCTCTCCCTCTTAAATGGGCTACTGGTATACATAGTATGTGAATGTCCGTGTTTTCCAAGATCTACCCAACAAGCTGTATCTGTTTCCCTATTTCCTGACCCCTATAGATTTGTACTGCTTAGAGGTTCAAACAGAGTCACACTCTATCTATATGCTCTTTCCCCCAGTCTTTCTAACTATCATTTTCCATTTTCCACTTTAATAAATAAAATGCCTGCATAATGTTATCTTAGAGAATGATTGAGTTAATTACATTATAATCATTTACACATTTCCAGGCAATTCCATTAATTTCTTCTTATGTTTCCAGTGCATTTTTTTTGACCTTATAATGCATTCTCAGAGCATTTTCCTCACTTTTAGTGTTCACTTTTTATGCATATATTTAAAATAACATACTGTAGTCCACTTATCCTTAATGGTTTTATGGGAAATAACTATTAACATATATTATTAGTGGTTGAAGCCTTCCTATTTTAAATAATTATTTCTTTTTAGTAGTTTTTGGTTCATACTAAAACAGAAGATAACAAAGATTTTGCCTATACTCTTGTCCCCACACACAAATAACCTTCTCCATTACCAATAACCCCACCAGAGTGAGACATTTGTTACAATTGATGACCCTCCAATCACACATCATTATCACCCACAGGCCACAGGGTGTTCATTCTTAGTGTTGCACATTCTGTGGGCTTTGACAAATGTATATTTACAGGTGTCCAACATTGTATCATTCAAAATATCTTCACTGCCTTAAAAATCCTCTGTGCACCATTTTGTTATTCCTTCTTCCCACCAGCTCCTGAAAAACACTGTTATTTCTTTAACTGTATCCTTAGTTTCTCCTTTTGTAGAATGTCTTACTATAGTTGGACTCATATGTTAAGTAGTTATAAGACTGCAGTTACTAAGTTATGTAGCCTGAGATTGGCTACTTTCACTTAATAACACACATTTAAGATACCTCTGTAGCTTTTCATAGCTACGTAACTTATTTATTTTCACTAATTATCATGGAAATGCAAATTAAAGCCACATTGAGATACTATCTTATCTTAGTCAGAACTGTAATAATAAAAAGTCAAAAACAATGGGTGTTGGTGTGGTTGTGGTTATTTAAAAAATGGAATTTGAACAACCACTATGTAAAGCGGTGTGGCGATTCCTTAAAGAACTAAAAGTATAGCTACCATTTGATCCAGCAATCCCACTACTAGGTATCCACTTAGCCCAAGGAAAAAAATCATTTTATTATTAAAAAAAAAAAAAGACACCTTGGGTAGTTCCTGTGGCTCAAAGGAGTAGGGAGCTGGCCCATATACTGGAAGTGGCAGGTTCAAACCTGAACTTGGTCAAAAAACTGCAAAATGAAAAAAAAAAAAAAGACACCTCCACCACCTGAATCTTTACCACAGCACAATCCACAGTAGCAAAAATATGGAATCGAACAAAATGCCCATCACCGCTGAGTGAGTACAGAAAGTGTGGCATATAAATACCATGGGATAGTATGTAGGCATAAGATGGAAAGAAATAGTATATTCTACAGCAACTTGGATGGAATTGGAAACCGTTATCCTCACTGAAGTATCTCAGGAATGGAAAACAGATACCAAGTGTCCTCATTTGTAAGGGACAGCTAAAAAAGCATAAAGATAACTATGAAAAGTGAAATTGACATTGGAAAGTACGAGTGGGGGTGTTGGGGGTGAGGTGACAAGCACACTGAAAACCCTGACTTTAGCATGACACAGCTTTTCTGTGTTAAAAAAAAAAATTGTCTCTCTTATTTTTTTGAAATAAAGAAATGGTATTGTAATCTCTCATTGATTTTGTTTAATAAACTTTTTTTTATAATCATTTTATATTTACAGAAAAAAAGTATGAAGATAGGACAGAGGAGCCCCGTGGAACCCACCTTCATGTGTTCTGTTATGACCATCTTGCAGTAGTTTGGTACATTTGTCACAATTAGTGAATAAGCATCGGTACATTGTTATTAATGAAAGCCCATGGTTTACATAAATTTCAGTTTTTTCCTCATGTCTTTTTTCTGTTCTAGTTATTATTTAAAATAAGCATTTTTTCCCCTTGTTTATTTATAATTTTAAGGAGTAAAAGTGAGTTTTAGTACATGGACCTATGCGGTAGTAGTGAAATCTGAGCTCTTTGCATAACCGTTACCTGAATAATGTATATTATACCCGTTAAGTAATTCCTCACCCTCTTCTCCCTCTCTCATCCTTTAGCATTTCTAGTGATTTTTCATTCAACTCTATGTTCATGTGTACACATGATTTAGCTCCCATTAATAAATTAGAACATACAATGTTTGACTTTGTGTTCCTGAGTTGTTCTACATAAGATAACAGCCCCTAGTGCCATCTGTGCTGCTGCATGGTTTCATTTTTTTATTCCCTAGTGGTATTCCCCTGGGCACACACACATATATATTTACCCACCACATTTCATTATCCATTCATTTGTTGATGGAAACTTAGGTTGATTCCCAATCTTGACTATTGTGAACAGTGCGTCAATAAACACCTGACGGCAGGGACCTTTCTGAAATAATGATTTCTTTTCTTTGGATAGATACCTGGTAGTGGGATTTCTGGATCAAATGATAGTTCTATTTTTAGTCAAAATTTTGAGACATCTCCATATGGTTTTTAATAGAGATTGACTAATTTTCACTCCCACCAACAGAGTATAAAATTTCCTTTTTCTCCACATCCTTACCAACATCTGTTGTTGTCTCTCTTTTTAATAAGAGCCATTCTAACTCATGTAAGATGATAGGTTATTTTGGCTTTAATTTGCATTTCTCTGATGCTTAGTGATGGTAAGAGGTATATATGTTTGTTGGCCATTTGCATTTCTTCTTTTGAAAAATTTCTATTATTGCCTGATAAAGGTTGTTTTATATAGATCTTATCTCAGAGACTTCTTATGAGGCTGGATAAGATAAAAAATTTAACAGCACAACCCAGATAAGGGGCACATTGAACAGTGCTGGCTCCTTCATTGTCCTGAGCACTGGTCAGCACTATGAGGAAACTGCGCTCTGTGGAGTATGCAGGGTAATCTAGTGTAGAGGAAAGATACTAGAAATTTTAAAGTTCCTATTTGATCACATTTTTAAAATTATCTTTGTATATTTTATAATCACACAATGCATCCGAGTATCAGTGTATATACTTAATTTGTAACTAAACGCATAGAGATAAGGTTCTTATAAAATCTTCATACTGATAAGAGTATATCATTTTTTAAAAATGAGAAAATCAGTGCCTTACAAGAAAAATACCTGGCATCTAAGCCCAAGTAGCTAGTTTTATGTAACTGTTCATGTAATTACTGGTTGTTTAACTTTGAGCAATTTTTTAAAATTATTTAAGTCTCAGTTATCTAAGTGGGATGCTACTTACTAAAAGAGTTAATTAAGAAAAGAAGATACACATGAATATGATACCTAAAATATGGAATACCTAATAAATAATCTTATAATATCTCTTCAATTTTTTCTTGTTATAACTTTTTAGAAGATAACAAAGTCTAGGATTAAGGACTTGATTCGACTAAGTTACATCTTATATAGATCTCTATCCTGAGAGCAAATCTCATCATCTTACATTAATGAATGTGGAAATAATTGAATTACATAACTCATATTTGTTGTTTATACCTAGTAGAAGATAAACCAAAAGTAATTGTTTGATTTAATGACAATAAATTCACCAACATATCTTGAAAACCATTTTTTGTTTGTTTGTTTAAGGGAAGACTTCTAGTGCTATAAAAGATACATGTTAAAGTTCTTCCTTTTTCCATTGCATAGTTAATAACATAATTTGTTCATGAAAATCATCATATTGTATGTATATTTTTTAACTTTATGACCTTATCATAAAGTTCCTAAAACATTCTCCAATTTGAGTCCTTCCGTTATTTGAGTCTTAAAAGAAGTCTGTTAATGCCTATTCTCTTGATCTTAGCATAATTTAGAACACCTAAAAATTGAGTTCATATTACAAAAAAAACCAAATTAGTGTACCAAATTTAAAATTATATTGATATTATTTAGATTTATGTTTTATTTTTTAATTATAATAACCCATATAGGGTTATTATACAGAAACCCATATACTTTCTGTAGTGTCAATAAGTTATTTATTCATTAAAATTTAATATAACTTGTGTTGCTCATGAGTATTTATTAAGTAAATATCTTAATGAATTTTGTAAACAAATGTAAGAAGAACTTCCTGAAGTCTTGTGATGATTAATGATCTAATAAATACTATGATAATGGGCATTATAATGACTTTTTGAGAAGCCGCTCTTTTATTCTGTGAAATGTTTAATTTGGTAAGCTACAGAGAATATTAAGCTTATCAAGTAAAGAAGCTTCCACTTTTGCTACCTTACTGACTAAGGTAGAGTAACAGGAACCAAATTTACCCTCTGACGGGAATAACATATGAAAAAACATGCACAAAACATAAGAAATGTTGATTCTCACGATTCTCAAGATAATGGAAATTGAGTAACAAAAGGCCATAATCCCTGTGGGACAAGAAGCAAAAGATTTCAGCTGCTCAATTAATCCAGATTATTGATTAAGGAAACTTTCAAGACTGCAGAATATAATGGGGAAGTGGGGCTGAGATCAGTGGTCTCTATTTATTGAAAAGATAGAGTTGGGAATCTATCAAGGATAAGGCAACTTGAGTTCACAGAGGAGAGTTGCAGAAAGGACGTAGTTTTCTAAACTTTGAAAATCTGTAAAGGGTCCCTTTAAAATATTTGAATGAACGTGGATTAGTAGATGAATGAATATGATGTAGAAGCTACTTGAGTCTGAACAACCCTAAGTATTACAGACAACATTCACTACAACTCCGACAGGGCCATGAATTTTGCTTAGTCTCACCAGCCATAGTGGAAAACCTCATGATTCATGGTCTATTGGTTAGAATCCTCACAAGTAAGTTTTGCTTCAGTAGTGGGGATAATTAACTCCAGTCTAAGTGTTGCATAATTCTTCATGACACAGCAGGAAAGCACAGCCAGAGAAGATCAGACTCAGTCTAGTAGCTTACCTGTCTACCAAAACAAAACGGGTGCGTGTGTGTGCTCATGTGCTCATGTGTGTGCACACATATTTTAACAATCTCACACACAACAGATAAAATCACAGTATCTTTTATCCAATTAAAAGTTTTCAGACATGAAAAGATGCAGGACAACATTGTCCATCATGAGATAGATAAATAAGCAATCAGATCTAATCAGAATTGACAGGGATCACAGAATTAATGGAAAAGCATATTAAAATAACTATGATGACTGCATTTCACACATTCCAGTACCAAGAAAAATTTTGACTATATTAAGTAGAGACATGAAAAATACCCGAATGTCCAAAATCCAGCTGTTAGAGACCAGAACTGCAACGTCTGACATGAAAAATACACTAACTAGGATTAATGAGATATTAGATATTGAAGAAGAAAGCTGAATAAACTTGAAAACAATAGAAACTATTCATTAATGAAAAAACAAAAGAACTCAAAAAAATTTTAAGTAGAACTTCAGTGAGTTGCAGAACAGTTTTATCAGCTTAATATTTGTGAATTTGACATCTCTGAAAAGTAAGGAAGGTAAGAAAAATATTTGAAGGAGTAATGTAGACTTAAAAAAATTGAATGAATAACAGCTAATTTCTTAAATTTTATTAAAACTGCATACCTGCAGATCCAAAGGCACAATACACCTCATCACAAAAAAGAAAAAGAAAACTATACCAAATTTGTCATAATCCGGTCCCTTAAAACCAGTAATAAGGTGAAAAATATTAAAAGTAGCCAGAGGAGTATTAAGTTCAGAACAATGTGAAAGAGGCTAAAAACGGATTTCTAATTGAAAAAGAAATACTAACAAAAATGCAGTATGGAATCATCTGTAAGGTGCTAAACAAAAAATCTGTTAATGTAGAATCTATTACTGGGCACAGATATTTTTCAAAATGAAGACAACTAATCTCTCAGAAATACAAAGGCCAAATATATTCATTTGGTTCATGAGCCCTACAAGAAATGTCGGCGGAACTCCCGCCAACAGGAGGGATATGACACCTTTGTTGATTTTCAACAAAGTTGTGTAAGTATTTTACTGGAGAAAGTATGATAAGTATGATCAGTTTTTTTTTTTTAACAGTGTTGAAAAAATTGGGTATGTATATGCAAAATATAAACTTCAATCCAAGTCATGTACCTCTAAAGATAAACAACAATGGACTCAAAATGCATTATAGACATAAATGTAAAATCCAAAAGTACAAAACTATTAGAAGAAAACATAAGAGAAAGTCTTCATGACCTTGAGTTAGGTCATGGCTTCTCAGCTGCCTCTCTGTGGAATAACTCGTTGCTGCTCTGTGCATCATAGAGTGTTCAGGACCATCAGCGGCCTCTATGCACTGGATGCCTGTACAGTCCTCTACCCCCTCAACTGTGACCATCAAAATTATCTCTAGACATTGCCAAATTTCCCAAGTATGGAAACATTCTTCCTGGTTGACAGCTATTTGTTGAGACAAAGGCTATTGGCTAGAACATCAAAGTCCCAATAAATGAAAAATGAATTGATGAGTAAGATTTTAGCATAATTGAGAATTTCTGCTTTTCAAGAGATACTGTTAAGATAATCATAGAGACATAACCTGCAAATATCTTTTCCCATTCTGAGGGCTGTCTGCTTGCTTTACTTACTGTGTTCTTGGCTGTGCAGAAGCTTTTTAGTTTGATCAGTTCCCAGTAGTGTATTTTTGATGTTACTTCAATTGCCCGGGGGGTGGGGGGGAGGGTTCCTCCTCATAAAATATTTGCCTAGGCCAATTTCTTCAAGTGTTTTCCCTATACTTTCTTCTAGTATTTTTATAGTTTCATGTCTTAAGTTTAAATCTTTAATCCAGGAAGAGTCTATCTTAGTTAATGGTGAACAGTGTGGGTCCAGTTTCAGTCTTCTGTAGGCTGCCAGCCAGTTCTTTCACCCAGCACTATTTGTTAAAGAGGGAATCTTTTCCTCACTCTATGTTTTTAATTGGCTTGTCAAAGATCAGATAATGGTAAGTAGCTGGGTTCATCTCTTGGTTCTCTATTCAGTTTCATATATCTACCTCTCTATTTTTGTGCCACTACCATGCTGTTTTGATCACTATAGATTTATAGTATAATCTGAGGTCTGGTAGCGTGATTCCTCCTGCTTTGTTTTTATTTTTGAGTAATGTCTTGCTATTTCAGTTTTTTTCTGATTCCATATAAAATGAAGTATTATTTTTTCGAGATATTTAAAGTATGACAGTGGAGCTTTAATAGGGATTGCATTAAAATTATATATTGCTTTGGGTAGTATGGACATTTTAATAATGTTGATTCTTCCCAGCCATGAGCATGGCATATTTTTCCATTTGTTAACATTTTCAGCTATTTCTTTTCTTAAGAGTTACATAGTTCTCTTTATAGAGATCTTTCATGTCCTTTGTTAGGCAAACTCCCAAATATTTCATCTTCTTTGGCACTACTGTGAATGGAATAGAGTCCTTAACTGTTGTTGGTATATATAAAGGCTACTGATATATGAGTGTTGATTTTGTAACCTGAGATGCTGCTGTATTTCTTGATCACTTCTAAGAGTTTTGTAGTAGAATCCCTGGTGTTTTCCAGATATACAATCATATCATCTGTGAAGAGTGGAAGTTTGATCTCTTCTGACCCTATATGGATACCCTTGATCGCCTTTTCTTCCCTAATTGTGATGGCGAAAACTTCCATTACAATGTTAAAGAGCAATGGAGACAGTGGGCAACCTTGCCTGGTTCTGATCTGGGTGAAAATGATTTCAGTTTAACTCCATTCAGTATGATATTGGCTGTGGGTTTGCTGTAGATGGCCTCTAAATTGTTCTATTTCATTATTAGTTATTATTGTTAATCTATTACTGTGCCTAATTTATAAATTAAACTTTGTCTTAGGTATGCATGTATAGGAAAAAACATAGTATATATAGGGTTGGTATTATCTGTGGTTTTAGGCATCCATTGGAGGTTTTGGAATATGTCTCCTGAGTATTAATGTACTATTGTATGCTCTAAAGTTTAGTAGTGGTGTCACCTGGGGCGTATTATTTAAACTTTAAGTCTTGTTTCCTTCACCTGTAAAATCTATCTCACAGGATTTTTATGAAGATTAAATACCTAGAGTAGGGAAAGTGTTTAGTCCAATGCTTAGTGTTATGGTTTAAATATTCAGTAAATGCTGTCTGCTACTATCATCATTAATAAAACTTTTTTTGTACTAGTATAAATAAATCCCTTTGTTTTAAGCCAGAGTTCCTAATTTATTTCCTGATGAAATGATTACCTTTTTACCTTCCATTCCTTGCATTCTCCCTCCTTTTTTTCTTCATTATATTTTATGTATGCAGAGGGTGCCAAAAATATGTGTAAATTTTTTCAGAAGGAAAAGATTGTATAAATCTGTAATACTCAAGTTGTGCTTGACTTCTGCCATCATGCCCATCTGAGAGGGGCTCAGTGTGACTTGTGGTCATCTTTTGTTCTCGTTATATACTGAACATTACAATCTTAATACAGTTTTCCCTCTTTTAATGTGTATACGTTTTTTGCACCCTCTGTATATTTATACATTTTATAGAATATTTACAAAATACTCTCTATATGTTGGCCATCTCTTTGTGAAATTTTATAATGAATATTTTGCAAATAAAGGTATATTTAGTTAAAATTTCCTGCTTTCCTCATGTGTGGTGAATTTAGGGGCACTCCGTGTGTGTGTGTATTTATCAGAAGGAGATCATAGAAAGTCCCTTTTTTTCCTCTGATGAATTAGGGGCAGCATTTCTGTAGGTTAAGATAAGGATCTGAAACTCAGTAATGTAGACAGACCACTGGACTTACTCCTTGAGTGAAAAAATATAATATGGGTGCTCGTATGTGTGTAATCTAGGTAGGTATATGTCTTTTGTGTTTTTGACATATGACTACTGTCTGTTAAGTCTGAGTGAAAAAAAAGTTCTGTAAGCAGACCATCCAAGGGACTGTAACAAATTGGTCAACATATGGAGGTTGTCAGTATGGGAACTGGGCCTACTGTATTGATATGTACATGCTGCATGTCCAGTCTGTGAAAATTAGGTCAACTTAAGGAGGTGGTCAGTGTAGGGAGGTGGCACCTAGGGAGGTTCTACTGGATTGGGTACGAGTATGCTTTAAGCATCACGAGTTTGGCAGTGCTTGACTTTGGGTTTCTTAAGAACTCCCAGCTTTTCTACAGCTTTAAAATATGCGCCTGTATATCTGTTGTATAGTATTTTTAGGCAGTAGGAATGAAACAGTAGTGCTCTGGTAATATAGCCATGTTTTAATTTACATTCTTCAGGAAGTCAAATAGATGTGAAATCCAGCTCATTTGAGATAGGGACTTGAGTCCAGTTTTTATGTGTTACTATTTTGAGATTTTGAATACGTAACTAACACATATTGTTAGCCTTTTAATTTGCAGAGCTAGAACATTATTTTCATTAAGAGACAGTTTGGAAGAACAAGAGCACACAAATGTAAAGGATATTTCCTTTTTGTCCCTTATAAAGACTGAAGTGACTCCTGTCTCTGTATTGCCTTTCTCTCCTATGACATTGGGGGGTTTTGGTCCCTATTCCTTTTTTTTTTTTGAGACAAAGTCTCCCTTTCTTGTCCTTGTAGAGTGCCATGGCATCACAGCTCACAGCAACCTCAAACTCATGGGCTCAGGTGATACTCTTGCCTCAGCCTCCTACGTAGCTGGGACTATAGGCGCCTGCCACAACACTCAGCTATTTTTAGAGATGAAGTCTTGCTCTTGCTTAGGCTGGTCTCAAACTTGTGAGGTGAAGCATTCTACCTCTGCCTTTCAGAGTGTTAGGATTACAGGCGTGAGCCACCGCACCCAGCCCTACGTCTTATATCTCCTGAGCAGTGAATACATAATGAAGCATAGAACTAACCTGGACTGAAACATGCTCTCCGAGTGGTGTGCTGTGCCCTGGACTAAAGGCAGAGTTAACTGTTAGAACTCTCTGCTTCGGTGAACTGCTGCCTGCATTTAGTACTTTTTATTTTGTTTACATTCTCCCTGTTTCTATGATTTGGTCATCTATTCTTTTTACTCTTAACATTATTTTGATGCTAATTTTTATGTAACTGCTATTATTAATGAGCATAAGCCAATTTGTAGCCAAATATTTGCTAAAATGAGATTTAAGAAATTCTCGACAGGTTAGAATATTAAGTAAAAAGAGTAGGAATATGGAGTATGTCTTAAAACTAAATCGTTAAACGAAGGGAGAGCTGTTATTTAAGGGAAGATTAAAAGTTATCACTGCTCAGTGTATAATATAGAGTACCATAAAGCACAAAGGTGTCATACATATCAAATTTGGTGTTTGCTCAAAACAGAAAGCAGAAGGTAAAATTCTTTTAAGTGTGTATTTTACAGGATGGTTATCCTCCATATATATATATATATATATATATATGCATTATAATGCTTCTGAGAAGATTAGAGTTGTTATAAATTATGGGAGAATATTTTGATGGTGTTTGCTTTTGAATTATTGAACTGAAAACTCGACTGTAATTCACCGAGAGTGTGGTTTCTAAGGAGCTCTTGTTCATCTTTTTCACTTCCAACATACGCATGAAAAACGTAGCCTGCAGTGAAGTTTTAATTGCTGTCACACTAGATAACATTGACCGTGGTCTCCTTTCTCTTAGAACATTTTTGTCTCAAGGCTTTCCTGTTTTGCTACTAATTTTATCATGAAAACTGGGTGACTGTAGCTTTCAAAACTGCAGTATTTTGATATTTATTCTAGTTGTTTTCATTTAATTATCTTAGTGTCTGTCTACTGCATTTAGCAAAGTAAGATTATTTTCCTGTTCTCTTGGTTTTTTTTTTAAAGTGTATTTCATTAGGGGGCAGTAGAGTGCTTTGCTTACCTAACTTTTTCTGGCATTCACAGTGTTATTTGAAATAACAATTGAAATAATTTGTGAAGTCAGTAGTTGTGGGAAATACTAAGTGTTTACATTTCTAATCTGTATATAATAATAGAGTTCTTTTGTTCCCATAAACAAAATTAAGGCCTATTAATCAGATATGTATAGGACAAATACATGAAATCATCATGATTCAGCTTTTAGTTTGTATATATGATCATTTGGCAAAATGAAATTTAGTAAAAAGCCTCCACACTATTGACCTTTTGTTGCATTCTGTCATCTGTATTAACTTTATTATGATAAAAGAAAATGAAATACTTCTCAAAATAATTGAATGGCTCCATTAAGTTATAGCGTAACTAGTTCCAGGCCAATTATAGTCAGTTGAATTTTCTTTATTTATGGAGAATAGCAATGTCATAGCTAACAAATGTTGATAATTTTGTATGACACAAACACTTTAACTTTGAATCTTAAAAACACTAAAATGCTTAAATTTTGCTCTTAATGTTGCTGCATTTTTCCTGTAAATTTGCTGTTCAAGATAATCATGTTTTGTTAATACAAGGATTCTAAATTTTATTTGTATATCTTTTAAGAAAGAATCCCTGTGTTTCATTCAAGTAGGATAAAATCACCTTGACAAGAACTTCCATTTATGTTAATGATAAAATTAAATTGTAGTCAGATTGTAGAAGCTACTTAAAAGATCAGTGAATTTAGAACTTTTAAGAGTAGTTTTCTGAGTTATAGATCTTCATTCTTATTTCCAAAATGTGTAACAGCGAGGGGAAAAGAATTTGCTCTGTACTAGACTTGGTGTTACCTCATTTAATGTTTAAAACATCTCTTTCAGGTATGAATTCTTCTTTTTAATCCTTATTTAATAAATAGATGGAAAAATAGAAAAGAGGTTAAATAATTTTCCTAGGTTATATAACTAGTAAACAGCACACGGAGAATTTGAAACCAGGCAATTTTACTTGACATCTATACCATATTCATCAGTTGAAAACTATGGTTTTGCTTGTATAATAACTAGCAGTTGGTCCTATTAAATGTGTATGTTTCAACATGTTGAAAGCTATTTCAAAATGCAAGATTTTGTTGGTGTGTTTTTCTTTATATGATTGTAGTTATATGGATTCCAAATCTAATTTACTTCTTTTCCCTTTACTTGAGTAAATTGAAACAATTTTATCCTTTTTGTCAGTGACAAACAGTGTTTACTTTATGTAGTAAGTAAAGTCATATATGGTCTCAGTTCAACAGAGTTTGCGTTTATTAACAAATCTTATTATAAGGGCTATGTAATATTGATGTTTATGACCTATGGACAAATTGACTATATCACTGAAAAAGAAAAGATCATTAGATCTATTTAGGACAGATTTCTCAGTAAGAGAAAAATATATTTTCTATTCAAATCATGAATTTTGTTACAGAAATTTAAAATATTTTGATCTTCTTGAAGATAGTATTAATGTTGACTGCTTTTGGAAGGATGTTCAGAGTTTTCTGAGCTGTTATCATAAATAGGTCTGAATTTTCCAAATGTTGTATTTTTTTTAGGTATCTCATATCCCATGTTCGCTAGTATCAATGAACAAAGGATACTTTCTCATCCTTAGTTATACCTACAAAAAAGATAATCCAACTGTTGAAACATAAGTTAAATATGAGAAAAGCATCCTCTCACATGTCCACCATTGCTGGATGGCTTTGTTAGGGTATATATTTAAGGTGTGCACCATGCTGTTTTGGTATAGATAGACATAGTAAAATGATTACTACAGTTAAGCAAATTAATCTACCCATCACCTTCCATAATTACCCTTTTTTGTGGTTAAAGCACCTAAAATATATTTTGTTAGCAAGTTTTCAGCATAGAATACAATATTGTTAACTGTAGTCCTCATGCCGTGCATTAGACCTCTGGCTTATTTATCCTCCAGAACTCAGAAGTTTATACTGTTTCCTCCCTCTCCCTTCCCGGGGCAGCTACCATTCTCTTCTTTGTTTCTTTATGTTAGGCTGGTTTTCTTAGGTTCTGCATGTAAGTGAGACCATGCGATATTTTTTTTCCCTCCATCTGGCTTATTTTACTTAGTATACTGTCCTTTAGTTTCTTTCATGTTGTTGAAAATGGCAATAGCCCCTTTTTTAAAGCAAAATAATATTCCAGTGTTTGTGTATATGTGTGTATTTTTAGAACATATACGTGTATCATATGTACATAATTATATATACACATACACACATATGTATACCACAATTTATGTACCTATGTTTGTGTTTTTTCTTTCATATGGGTGTATAGTTGTTTATATATTGGTTTCATATTAGTATTGGTACATTGGGCACTTCTTTTTTTCCATTCTTGAGATTCTTTACTAAGAAGCATGTGTTTCAACTAGTTCAGTCAGTTTTTACAGTGTTTTTGTCAGTTCTGCTTGTTACTGGCTGCCCTGACCTCTCTTCATCAATGATGCTTTCCCCCCCCCTCAGAAAAACACTTAATCCATTTTTTTATTACATCATAGCTGTGTACATTAATGCAATTGTGGGGTACAGTGTGCTGGTTTTATATACAATTTGAAATATTTTCATCAAACTGGTCAACATAGCCTTCACGGCATTTTCTTAGTTATTGTGTGAAGACGTTTATATTCTACATTTAGTAAGTTTCAGTGTACCCTTGTGAGATGCACCCTAGATGTGGTCCCACCAATTACCCTCCCTCCACCCATCCTCCCCTCTCCCCTCCCCTCCCT
>CAUYQV010135505.1:0-19312 GCA_963574575.1 Galagoides demidoff
GCTGGTCGCCCGCCACAACGCCCGGCCATTTTTTGGTTGCAGCCATCATTGTTGTTTGGCGGGCCCGGGCTGGGGATTCGAACCCGCCACCTTAGGGTACGTGGCTGGCGCCTTAGCCGATTGAGCCACAGGCTCCGTGCCTGTTCTGTTAATTTTTATCCCAGAATAACAGAAATCACTGGGTGGTCTGATAAAGCCTACAGCTTTAAATATTAAGCCAATTTTTTTTTTATTTTTAAAGGCTGTATTAATTTAAGTATATCTACAAAAGTGTTCAAGTATTTATCTTGGGCCTGTGGGTACAAAGCACTTCATGGGATAATGGTGTTTTCTTTTGCCTTATTTCAACTATGGCACTCAAAACCTGGGCCTGCAATTTTGCAGCGGGGACAATGATTGAACTAGCATATGACTAGAATTATGAAGGTTTTGGAAACTGGATCGTGTGAGAACTGAGGTTGTTCACTTGTTTAAGAGAAAACTCAGACAGTGTATGTCATGACAGCCCTCCCAGCCATTCGTAGTTTGTCTATGAAATCTTTTTCTTCCCCTGGAAAGTGGTGGCAAAAAGTTACAGTGAGAGACTATAGATCAGTAAGGCTGCTACTGATGTTGGGTTATAAGTAGGCCTAAAGCATGGGTTTGTTTTCTAACTTTTCATTCTTATATACCTTACACCATCTTCTAATTTGTAGAATATCTAGTCCAGTGTCTGATGGTAAGAATTGTTTCTGCATTGTATTTTGCCTATTCAGGATACATGGAATACTACGTTATTACATTATCATTAACACATGATTTTAACTTTCACAGAACTTAAATGTGTAAAATGCTATTTAGGTATTTTGATATTGCAGTATTGTACTCTGTATAGTTAAGGTTTATTCATCAGAATTAAAATACATCTTCCATTTGATGTAATGAATAAGATTTAGTCCATCCTTAAAAATGTAGGACCTGAAATATAACTTGTCTTGCCAATAAGCAGGAGGATGTGGTGGTATTTAAGGATGGTGGGAAAGCCTCTGGTATGGTGGGTGTCCATGTTTGTGTGGAGGAGTAGGGGTACTTCTTGACGTGTTTCAGTATTGCCTGTCTGCTTTAATTTAAGGGTTTAGGCTCTAAGGTACTTCTCTGTACTTTAAATGGCCATTTTTGATGTATGCTTTCACAGCCTTCAGGCAGCAGAATGTAATACCAACAGTCTGTGATCAGACCATATGAATTTAAGTCTCAACTCTACCATCTAATAACTGTGAACTTAGGGAAGTATATTAACTTCTCTGGGCCTCAATTTACTTATCTGTAAAATGGGGGTGATTGTACCTACCTCACTGGGTAGTGAAAATAAAATGCAAAAATGTACTTACTGTGTCTGGCCGATCTCATAGCAAGCGGCCAAAGATGTTGGATGCAGTTGCTAATTGTTAATACTCACGTGCAAAGGTTAAGTCATTTCTTAAAGATTTTTTAATAGTCCAGAGGAATTATGAATTCACTGAATTCCCAGAAGGGAAAGACTCTGGTCCACCTGATTTCCCTAAGGCAGGCTAGACTCATAGTGCCTGCTCAGGACCATTCATTCTAGGAAAGTGTTGACTGAATGGAGTCGATTCTCCTGGCTTTCCCTTGTGGAGATCTGTCCCTACCTTGTTCCCTGAGCCTGTGAAATGTGCAGTATTTGTGTGGGGAGAGTTCTCTGATTTTGTTTAAGACGTACATGGGTGAAAGTGTAGATAGATATTCCATAGGAATACTAGAAAATCAGAGCATTGTGAAAAGTTGCACCACCTATGCTATAGGAGACAAGCAGTACATTTTTCTCAAAGGAGATTAGAAAAGGACAAGAGAAAATATTTTAAATTAATGATATGACAAAATGAACTATGCCTAAATCCTCATGAATATCATAAAACTACATTCAGTTTCATATGATTAAATTATCCATTCAAAAAATGTCTATTCAGCATTTATTCATCCTGGTTTGTTCTGTCTGGGACAGTGTCAAGAAACTCCTGGGGCCACTCATTACCCAAGTGACTGCTTCTTAAATCCAGGTCGGGTTCTTCATGCTTGCTTTCTGGAGGCAGGTTGCAGGGGCTTATCTTGGTTTTCTCTCCTCAGAATTGTCTCCACCCTTCATCTCCTGGGAATTCTGGTTTTTTCCCCACTACTGGCTATGGGTTGGCCACTCTTCCTTTAGCTTTTGCCTTTCTTTGTTGCCCCTGTGGTTGCCTTTGAATTCTTTTGGTGTTAGGATTTGTACTGCTAATCCTTAGTGGAATTAGAAGAAGGCTAACAAATACAGATAATTAAAGATTTGGAGTTTTTACAATTGTGGTTGCTAATTCAGTGATAATAACTGCTTAAGTTGTAACTGGAAGCCAAGTTGGGTGTCCATCTTCATTAAAGTGTCAAGCCCACTAAACTTCTTCTATTTGATGGACTGTTCTTCTACCCACCCCACCCCCAAAATATCTTTCTTTCTACCACCAGTAGAGATTGATGAAATCAAGAAAGAGCCACAGGAATCCTCCCCATATTGAGTGTGTGGTTTGTGTTGCCAAGGACCTCCAGATAGGACAATACCCTCTTTCAAAATCTATCTCAGATCTGTAGTGAGATGACGGACACAGAGACAAGCTGCCTCTGAAAGATGAGTGTATTGTTTATAGTTTCCAAGAGGAGGGGGCACACAACAACACACAAGGCCACATGGATGCACAGGGTCAGTCAGAAGGCAGAAAGAGTGAGGGGAAAGCCCAAGCAGGAGCCTTTATTGGGGTTTCTGTGGAAAGCAAGGATGGGCAGGCTAAAGAGATTCAGGATTGTCTAGTTTGAATAATTTTGGAAGGCTCTGGAGTATGAGTGATCCCTAGTTGTATGGTGCCTGGCTATGGGGTAATTTAGGGCAGTGGAATAAGGATGTGGTTGGGGGTGTTGACTGTGGATTGGTTGCTCTGCCTGTGAAAGGCATGCTCGCAGGCATATTCATTATTGTGTCTTGGTTTTTGCTAGCCATGGAGGAGCAAGCTCTCCAGGATTAGTAAGGCCTCAAGATATCAAAGCATCATAAAATATAGAAAGTAAAAAACATGATTAATGCATACCTCTTCCAGCAGAGCTGTGCTTATCACAGAAGTGATTCTTTGGGGAATGTTTTCTTATTGAGTGATAGAAAGAATGGTAAAGTGGCTTCCAGCATCCATGGAGATTATAGTCTAGCTTAGTACATAAACCTACACACATCAAACAGTGGCCAGACATGCAGGACGCGAAATCAGGTGACAGAAAGATAATCACAGTGTAAAAGAGTTTAAAGAAAGAAGAGATGAGAGGGCAGTGGTTAAGAAAGCTGCTGGGTTCACATCTGGCTTTATCAGTTATGAGCTGTGTAACCTTGAGCACATTTATGTAATCCCTGTTTTGTTCTCTCATTTGTAAAATGAGTTTAATAATAGTAATACACCCATCATAGAGTTTTTGTGAAGACTAAACAAGTTAACAAAGCCTGGCCCTTAGTAAGTATTCAGTAAGTGTCAGCTATAATTAGAGCTATTGAAGAAAGTTTAGTGGAGTGGATAGAATTGATCTTTACTTTAAGGAAGTGAAAAGGTGGGGCAGGATGGGAGGGAGAGAAAAAGTGTCCCTTTTTGAGGCAGGGGTGGGAGTAGGCTGGTGGCTGGAAATGAGCCTGGTAAATGCAGGTAAAAGATCAGACTGATAGGATAAGTATGACAAAAATTGGTTAATGAGAGCTTTGAATGCCAAGGAATTTGCATTTTATTCTTTTGAAGGAGCTAAGGCAATTTCACCCCAAAATATGACTCCTTGATATAAACAATATTTTGAATTAAAGGCCATTCGTGATCAGAAAGCATTTTGGAAGAGGCCTTACCTCTACATAAAACCTGAATAACCTGATTGGGAATCAAAAGGGGCTACTGATTTCCTTTTTTACTTGGCTAACAGACCTAGCCCCAAATCCTGTAGAACATAATACCTGTCTTTCACGTTAACTTATAGATCCACCTGTTTCTCTCCTCTACACAGCCCACCTAGCAACCCTTTTAAAAGGTATCTATAAAAGACTCTGACCGTCACTGAGGCATTGGGTAATCATTCTTGTGGTTCCTCCCACACGCATAGTATTTGAAAACAAACCTTTCTCTTATTAATCTACCGTAATTGTGAGTTGATCTTTCTGTGAACCAACCAAAGGAAAAGAGCAGGTTTTGCCATGATCCCTACACTTTTTTAAAAAAATCTTTTTTTAAAGCAGGGACATGACATTAAATTAGTGTTTATACCACTTGTGGTTGGAGAAAGGAGAGACTTGGGGCAGGTTGTATAAATCAGGTTGGATTTAAGTTAGCAGTAGTTAAAAAACAACTCTAAAATCTCTGTGGTTTAAAAAAATGAAGATGTGTTTTTTGCTCATCCTCCGCATCCATCACAGGTCAACTGGGGACTCTGCTCATCACAGTTATTCAGAGTTCCAGACTGATAAAACAGCCAACATGTCATATTTTGTTTACCTTAAGAGAGGGGAAGGGACACTCTGGAGGGTCCCGTACACACATACTTCCATTTACAACTCAGCTCTGGAGCAAGTCTCCTGTCAGTAACCAGTTACAAGGGTTGCAGAAAGTGTAGTGTAGTCCTTCTGTGTTTGGGGGCACTGGGAGGAAGGAACTGGAAATAATCATAAAATAGCTCTGATGACTGCTCACCACTGAGGGAGACTCATTTAGAAGGTTGTTTTATAATAAGTGGTCTTTGCTTGTGGGTCAGAGTTGTCACAGATAAAATAAAGAATTTGAAGGAGTTTGAAAGTTGATAATGGATTGGTTGGAGTTGCAAAGAAAAGAAAAGAGGAGGTAAAATTTTTAGACCCAGTGGGAGATGCTGCTGCTATAACAGAAATACGGAGTTAGTGTGTGTTGGGATGGTAGCAGACCAGTGGGATGTCTTCAAGGCCTCTGGAGCTGCGCTCCGTCATAAATAAAGAATGAGGTCAGCTAGATTTGGCAAGAAGTAAGGCACTGTGAATGTTTAAAAGTATATTTTTAGTTAAGTAGGATGGTCAGATGTCAGATTTCAACAGTTACCAGAAATGCTGTGGTCATAAAATAGAAGAGGGTATAACTTACTGGTTAGAAAAGTGATCAAACAAAAACAAAAACTAGAATGGTAGCTATTGAGTCCAGCATGAGAAAGCTCATTTTGTTATTGTTTTCTCCAGTAGGAAAACCTGAGCAACTTGAAAGGCTCCTGTCAGCTGAGCAGTGGGGAAGTCAGTGTGGGAGGGAAGGAGGAAGTGGTTGTATTCCATGGCTGGGAGCCAGAGTGGAGGACAGAGGCCATGAGATGAACCTGAGGGTGAGGACAGGGACAGATTGAACCCTTATAACTATCCACACAGCAAACGGGGTGATTAGAAGGGGAAATTTAGATAGGAATTGGCAAATCTCAGTGGACTCAGACGGGGGAAAATGCAAGATGGGGCATGCCTAGGATTAGAATTGATGGGGTAGATGTAGTCAAAGTTAAGCAAACAGAGACCTGGAACCCTAGTGAGACCATTGAAGAAATGTTTTGACATTATTGATCATGGAGTCCAGTCTGGGCTATTCAGCTTCTTTCTGTAGTCCACACTCAATAACACGAGTGCTGAATAACAAAGTAATAGGGGGAAGAATGGAGTGGGGTTACTTTGTCCCTAATCATGGTTAAAAGAAGAATAAAAATGTTAATAGGGCTCAGCGCCTGTGGCTCAATCGGCTAAGGCGCCAGCCACGTACACCTAAGGTGGCGAGTTCGAATCCCCAGCCCGGGCCCAAACAACAATGATGGCTGCAACCAAAAAATGGCCGGGCGTTGTGGCGGGCGCCTGTGGTCCCAGCTACTTGGGAGGCGGAGGCAGGAGACTCGCTTGGGCCCGGGAGTTGGAGGTTGCTGTGAGCTGTGATGCCATAGCACTCTACCCAGGGGGATAGCTTGAGGCTCCATCTCAAAAAAAAAAGAAAAGGGCCAGTCTGCGGGATAGTGTCCAGGGTGCACACCTGGACTGGGAGGCCACAGAGAAGTGTGAAGAGTGATGGTTACACGTGGTAACGGGCTACATGTGGTAATGGGCAGATAGCGGGGCCTTTGGAGAAGAGGGTTTGTGTCTGGAATGAGGCCTGTGGAGGTTCCCAGTATGCAAAGTGATTTCTTCACCCTGGGGTAGGGGTGGAGTGTGGGGCTGTTATCAGGGCTTTCTCTGCACATGAGTCATTAAGCATACATCCCTTTGGTGTGGTTTGCTGTATGTGTGCTTTACAATAAAAAGGTTAAAAAAGGAGGAGGGTGTGTATGAATTTTGTTCTCCCCAAATACATATCTTGAAGCCCTCAGCCTGGGGCCTCAGAATGTGAGTGCATCTGGAGACCAGGCTGAGAAAGAGGAGATCGTGTTAGAACGAGGCTACGGGGCCCTGATCCAACCTGACTGTTATCCTCATAAGAAGAGGGAATTCAGGCACACAGAGGGACATCAGGGGTGCCACACAGCAAAGGGCCGTGTGAGGACGCAGGCACGAGGAAAGGCTGCACAGAGCCCTGTTTGAGCCTCCACGTCTGGGGCACTTTGTTATTGGTGGCTGAGCACAGGACACAGGGCAGGTGAATTCTCAGAACCTGGAATGGCTGGTAGCCTCCCATGCACGCAGTCCACGCAGGGACTGCCCAGCGGGGCCTTGCAGTCGGCTCTGTAAGTGCAAATCACTTGCCAAGGGGGGACATAAGGAGGGGTGAAGTCAGGGCACCAGGAGCCACTGGATACTTGCTGCCCTAGGGTCTCAAATAGGAAACAGGCCAGCCAAGCCACAAGGTGCTCGCTTCTTGCTTTTTTTTTTTTTTTTGAGTCAGAGTCTCACTATGTCACCCTGTCACAGCCCACAGCACCCTCAAACTCTTGGGCTTAAGCGATTCTCTTGCCTCAGCCTCCCAAGTAGCTGGGACTATAGGTGCCTGCCACACACCTGGTTATGCTTTTTTTTTTAAAATAGACTTCATTGATTTTACAGCAAAATGGAGGAGAAAATACAGGGTCCCCCCACACACACTGTTGTCCCACTATCAACACGCTGCCCCAGAGTGGACCTTAGTCACGAGCCACGACCCTCCAGGGTCATGTCATTACCCAGAGCCTGCGGCCTTACAGGGCTTCCAAGACCAAGTCTGCTCTCTCCCTGGGTGGGTGTTGAACTCCAGACCTCGCTGCTGGGCAGTGGGAAGGGTCTGCTCCAGCCTCGTTGTGCAGAGTGGACAGAGACGGGAAGGACGTGGGCACAGTCATGGAGAAGTGGGAGAGGGCTGAGCCTCAGGATGCTGGGCGTGTGGGGCGCAATGGTGCTCTGGCTAGGGGGCAGAAGAGTCCAGAGGGGCCAGCAGTGAAGCTAAGCCAGCAGGGAGCGGGCGGCGTGGGGAGCAAGGCGCTTAGAGGCCTCCATCCCTCCACCCACCAAGGTTCCAGGGTTCCCCTCGCATCCTGTGGCTGGAGCTCAGTATCTGGTGACAGATGTTTAGAATCTTGGGAGCAACTGGAAGAATGAGGCCTGTGGGCCTTGGGGAGCCCCATGCCCGGTTAGGTCCCTGCACTCTGCACAGTGAGCCACATCTACACGCAGTAGCATCTCCTGTGTGGGGTCCTGGATGGGGACGGAGAAGGATGTCAGAGGAAAAGCCCAGGGAGGTCGAACGACGTGTGGCAACCCTGTTAACAGCAACGAGCTGTGGGGGCCCCAGGGAAACCTGCCCTTCCACCTCTGAAGGTTCACTGACACATCCCCTCACAAAAGAGAGAAAAAGCCACAGATTTCATGATGTCCACGTGGTATCGACCTACAGAGTCTATCAGGTGAGGCTTGAGGTCTGGGGCCAGAAGCACAGGCCCAACACTGTCCCGAGGGTAAACTTCCCCATTACTTACACGTTTGTGTGTGTGTGTGTGTGTATGTGACAGAGTGTCTCTTTATCACCCCAGCTACAGTGCTCACAGCAACCTCACACTCCTGGGCTCAAGCAACCCTCCTGCCTCAGCCTCCCGAATAGCTGGGACTACCGACACCAGCCACAACACCTGGCTAGTTGTTCTAATTTTGTTAGAGATGGGGTCTTGCTCTTGCTGGTTTTGAAATCCTGATCTCAAGCTGTCCTTCCACTGTTGGCCTCCTGGAGTGCTAGGATTGCAGGCTTGAGCTACCACACTCTTTTAAGAGTGGCTTTGTCTTTAATTTTGGATCACTAGAAGGGTACTTAAGATTAGGTTACATCGTTTGCATTTGTAAGGTGAAGTCTGAGTCCTAGTTGAGAGCTTCACCTAGGAAGCGTGCCTGCCCTACACAGGTGCATTGTACTGGCTAGGTGGGAATTTGCAGAATCCCCTCCCAACCTCACTGCTACTTGAATTTAATTGTTTTTTTTTTTTTTTAAAGCAAAAAGCAGGACCCGGATGGCTGATAGGAAGTTCTTTGAAAGGGTTCCTCCTTGGTTTACAGAGATAACATTGACTGACCATCCTTTGTGGAGCCATTGAGTGTGGGTTACAGTGTCCGGAGTGTCATTATTACGTTAATTTATAGCTACTTGTGGCAACAGTTGGCAGCTTCCAGATAAATACATAGTTTAAAGTGGGGAGAGGACAGGATTGCAGTATCATTTTTATGCCTCTCAGGGTGAGAGTCCTCAGGTGAAAGTTTTTTTCTCTCCTGGGGGTGGGGGGCAGAACCACGGTGGTGATTACCCCACCCCCAGGTGGTGCTGAGGCTGCTGCATCATCTTTTGGTTACAGAAAGGATGAGGGCTCAGGCCACAGTCCCAAACTCATACAAGGGCAAACCCAGGGGAGGAAGCCTGGCCAGCAAAGGGGGTTTTGTTGTGTCAACCTCTCAGGGTCCAGCGGGGTCCAGTCCACACAGAGAAGAGAGGATGATAGTTCCTTTCTGACTTTGAAAGGTACTCAACTGTCACTTCATCTTTCTAGATCCTGGGAAGGGTTGACTGTTGCTTCAGGGGCAGCCTCTGCAGATGCAAATCTCCCTCTGAGTGGGGGCGACTTCTGTCTCTGGGCTCTCCGGACAGCCAGATAAAACATGCCAAAGAAATCTATTATTTCCTTCAAACCCATGTTGGTTTCTTTGGCCAAATAAGCCATGGTGCAGAAGATGAGCATGGGAGGAGTCTCAAAACAATGTGCAACTTTTCTGCAAACCTACCTTTATCTCAACAACAACAACAACAACAAAAAAACAATGAAAGCAAAAAGAGGCTCAGCGCGGTAGCTAAGTAGTCAGGTCACCAACCACATATGTTGAGGCTGGCAGGTTCCAACCAGCCTGGGCCTGCTAAACAATGATGACAATTACAACAACAACAAAAAAATAGCTGGGCGTTGTGGCAGGGGCCCAGCTACTTGGGAGGCTAAGGCAGGACAATCACGTAAGCCCAAGATTTTGAGGTTGCTGTGAGCTGTGACGCCACAGCACTCTACCCAGGGTGACATAGTGAGACTCTGTCTCAAAATAAATAAATACATAAATAAATAAAAATTAAAAAAGAAAGAAAATCCAAAAAAAAAAAAGCCTCAAAACAAAAACGACCCAAATGAGCCACAGGCAAGAGCTATATGAGGCTGAGCCAGTGGGGAGAGGGAGAGGGCGACGGTGGCATGGAGGAAAGTGGGGGACAGGAAAACTGGATCAGGAGCTCTGGGCAAGGGTGGGCTTGGTCACAGGAGACACAGAGGTGGTCACCACCTCCTACTCCTGCCAGTGCTTAGATGATGAAGATGATCATGTCCAAGATCAGGATTATAAACTGCAAACAGTTCGCCCCTGGCAATAACTGAGTCAGAACGAAGATTCTGTCTGCTCCCATTTGTTTTCAGAGCAGGTGAGCAAACAGTAACTCACTGGTTTCCATAGACACCCAAGAGATGCCAGGTGCCGGTGACTTCGCGGGGTGCAAACGCCCCCTGTCTCAGGTTCGTGTTCTTTCCCCAGCCCCTCTGTTCCCTCACCCCGTGAGGCCCCCCAGGGGAGGCGGCGCAGAGCTGAGCGGGTCCCCCCGCCGCCCTTCAGCTGCGTAGCAGGAAGGCAGCTTCGGGCCCAGCGCCGACGCGGGAGGCCGGCGGGGTTCGGAAGAGTCGCTCCGAGAGGTTCCCGCTCCCTCCGTGACATGCCCGCGGCTGACAGGGCCGGGAGCCGCCTCCCGCCTGCGCGCGCCCGGCCTGCGCGTGCCCGCAGCGCCCGGGCTCAGCCGGCGCGTGGAGTCGCGTCTGTGCCCCCGGGCGGGAGCTCGGCGGGCCCGGCTGCGACTGTGCAGACGCTCCCCCGCCGCCCAGGATGATGCAACGTTTGCATCATGCGGACGCCGGAGCCTCTGCGGGGAAACGCTGCCCCCTGGCGGCCGCGCCTGGACGGCGGGCCAGACCGGGCCAGACCGGGCCAACTCCTGGGCGGTGTTGCGTCAGCCGCGGGGCGCGAGGAAACTGACGGCCCTGGGGCTTTGGGGTGACCCGGGGTCGCTGCCACCCACCTCGGCCTTGGGATGTGGGTGTCTGAGGCTTCTTGTCTCACTGTCGTGGCACCACTGGGAGGGCCTGAGAGGAAGCTCTGTCTGGCCCAAGCCCTGGTCGTCCCCTGGCCCTTCAGTTCTGACCCTGGAAGGGTCACCTCTGTGCAGTGCCCAGAAGGGCCACGTGCTCTGCCCACCTGGGCCAGGGGCCCAAGAGACCTAATGCTGAAAGAGAAAGCCACTGTCTGATTTGTAAAATACTGCCACCCAGGAATATGCACGGTGCAGCTTGCCCACTTCTGGGGAGCTGGGCAGGGATGGGTCAGGGGTCAGGGTACCCACCTGGCAGGCAGTACCTGAAAATGTATTTATTTGTTTATTTTTGAGACAGAGTCTCACTCTGTTACCGTGGGGAGAGTGCTGAGGCATCATAGCTCACAGCAACCACAAACTCCTAAGCTCAAGTGATCCTCCTGCCTCAGTCTCCTGAATGGCTGGGACTACAAGTGCCCAACACAATACCCAGCTAGTTTTTCTATTTTTGACATAGAATCTCTGGCCCTGGGTAGCGTGCTGTAGTGTTATACCTCACAGCTACCTCAAACTCCTGAGTTTGAGGGATCCTCCAGCCTTGGCCTCCCAGAGTGCTGAGATTACAGGCATGAGCCACCATGCCCAGCCTAATACCTAGAAATTTAAATATATGGCAAGTCTATAGTTCATAGTTTTTCTCTTCTTTTGCTATTCTTTCATTCTGTTAAATGTATGTAATGTGCAATGCTGTGTGTGCACCTGGGCAAGGCTGATCTCTGTGGAGTAGAGTGATCCTGGTGGCCGCAGCTTGGAAATGAAACGCCCAGGTCCTCTTCATCATGGGATCCTGGAGGCACCAAGTGAGGACCAGGTAAGCCAGGGACCAATACTGAGGCCACAGTGGACACCTACTCAGGGTCCAGCTTGTGAGCAGAGTAGAAATTCACATGTCAGGCTGCAGGCCCAGATCTGCTTCCAGCCTGGGCGCCTCCCAAAAGGTGGGCATAGGTATCCACGCACCCCCCTGCTGGGTCCTGACTTCCAAACAGTTCTCTTTTTTTGGATGAAGTGAGGGTAACATTAAATATATGACTTATCTGAAAACACAGCCCACCTCCTTGCCAGCATTTGGTTGGTTCTGTTCTGTGTTTTGGCTACTCTAACACACGCGTGGGGGTATCTTGTTGATTTAGTGTGCATTTCACCGATGACATACAAGGTGCGAAAACGTACATGACTTATAAAATCATTAGCCAAAGTGTCTCTTATATGGAGAGGGTCTCCAAGAGACTGGGACAGTGGCACATTCAATGGGGTGGGCGGCTGCTGAGTCTCCAGTGGCTGAGAGGGAGCAGGCGGCCTCGCTCCATGCTGGCTCTGCCCTGGGTCACTTTCTGCCGGTTCCTTGGAATAACCAACTAGTGTCTTTACTCTCAGCAGGGTTAGGGTTAGTCCTCTCTGCCCCGCCCCAAGCCTACCTTCTCCAGCTACAGTAAAAAAGACAAAGAAAGAAAAATAGGCACATAGGAATCATAAATCCGAGTGAGAGCTGACACCAGATTCTTTAATGGGGGATGTGAAAGTTGAGAATTACAGTCTTGTAGTGAGATTGGCAGGCCCCATGCAGTCTAAATCCTTCCTTCTATGTCTTAAGCAAAATGCAGCCAGAATTGGCTTCTTGCCTTCCATCAAATACAAATTTATGTATTAGCCCACGTGCCTCTGCTAGACCTGTCCAAATCTTCATTTTTATCTCATTTGAGTTTTGATATCAAGTGTCTATGCTTCTTAGACTTTGGAACTTGATGTTCTGTGTATTGTACACTATACTCACTAAAGTATTTGACTGACATATATTCCCCTTGGCTTGGCACCTATAGCTCAGTGGGTAGAGCACTGGCCATATATACCAGAGCTTGCAGGTTTGAACCCAGCCTGGGCCTGCTAAACAACAATGACAACTATAACAAAAAAAAAAAAAATAGCCGGGTGTTATGGCAAGTGCCTTTAGTCCCAGCTACTTGGGCGGGTGAGGCAACAGAATCATTTAAAGCCCAAGAGTTTGAGGTTGCTGTCAGCTGTGATGCCATGGCACTCTACCAGGGGCCACATAGTGAAACTCTATCTCAAAAAAATAAAAAAATAAAATAAAACGTTCCCCTGGTTTTTCAGGGGTGGGTGGGTGGGTTTTGTTTTGAGACAGAGTCTCTCTCGGTTGCCCAAGCTTGAGTCCATGGTGTCATCAGAGCTTACAGCAACCTCAGACTCCTGGGTTCAAGTAATCCTCCTGCCTCAGTCTCCTAAGTAACTGGGACTACAGGTGCCCCTCATGCCCAGCAATTTTTTTATTTTTTATTTTTTATAGACTTGTGGGTCTCACTCTTGGTCAGGCAGGTGTCAAACTCCAGACTTAAAGGGATCCTCCCACCTTGGTCTCCCAGGTTGCTGGGATTACAGATATAGGCATGAGCCATTGCGCCTGGCCTTTCCCTGTTTTGACAAAGAAACATTCTCTGCATCCCTTTATGAGTCATTTGGGGATTTAATTCATTTTCTGCTTATTCATAATTTATTAACATTTAACAAATATTGAGACATTTTTGTCCTGGAGATACAAATGTGAATAAGATAAGGAGATTAAAATCTACTGGCAGAGAGGCACAGAACGAGAATTAGGCTGCATGAAATTTCTAGAGTAACCCTGGTACCAGAAGAGGAAAGGTTAATGGGGACATTTTTGACTTACTTGAAAAGCAGATAGTAGGAATGTTATTTCTGACATGTCTTTGAAATTCTGAGTAATAGGGAGGCAACTCCCAAGCTCAGCCTCCTGGTGTTGAACTGGGCAGGCCTCTTGCTCCCGCACTCTGTTTCTGGTAGAGAAGATGTGTCTGCTGCACTTCATATTCTACATTGTTGCATCAGTCACCAGCTGTGCCAGGAACAGGAGGATGTGGGCAGCTCACTTCCCTGAAGGGTTAACCTCTGGCCTCCTCCAGATGGCCTGTGGTCAGAGTACATGCAGGGACAGTGAGGCAGGCCCTTCTTGAGAATTAGGGTTCGGTGTCATGAATTTCCACAACCGGGCAGCTGGAACGAAGGTGCTGCCCTGTGAACCCCAAGCATACGTTGTTAGCTATGGGATTATCAGGCTGCAAATGGCTGGTTCCTGGGGCAGACAGGATTAAAAAGCCAGATGCTCAAAACGGTGGTATGATAGGGATTTAAAATCTACAGACTTTCAGAATCATCAGCATTTTAAACCATTTGGTAGAGGAGTCTTACCATTTTAAAAACAAATTTAGCATCAGTGACAGGCTTACACTTCTTCTTTTTTGTTTTTAGACAGAGTCTCACTCTGTTACCCTGGGTAGAATGCTGTGGCTTCACAGCTCACAGTAACCCTCCTGCATCAGCCTTCCTTCCCAGTAGCTGGGATTACAGGGACCTGACACCAGGCCTGGCTAGTTTTTTCTACTTTTAGCAGAGACGGGGTCTCACTCTTGCTCAGGCTGGTCTTGGACTCCTGAGCTCAGGCGATCCACCTGCCTGGGCCTCCCAGAGTGCTGGGATCACAGGCAGGACCCCCTGCGCCTGGCTGAGGCTCCACTTTTGTGCTCTGAGTCTTCTCTGGTCCGGCACCTCTGTTAACTCCATACAGGGAAGCTGGGACCCCAACTCTGTCTGGTCTAGGACACAGGAAGGAGGCTGTGGGCTGAGACTCACACAGCTGCCTGGTTTCCTTACCTGATCGCAAGGTAACTGTCACTAGGACCAGTGCTGGGGACTGTCTCCTAGAGTGCAGTCAACGGAGCCGGGGACTGTCTCCTAGAGTGCAGTCAGCAGAGCCGGGGACTATCTCCTAGGCTGCACTCAGGGGAGCCAGGGACTGTCTCCTAGGCTGCGGTCAGCGGAGCCAGGGACTGTCTCCTAGAGTGTAGTCAGCGGAGCTGGGGACTGTCTCCTAGAGTGCAGTCAGCGGACCTGGGGACTGTCTCCTAGAGTGCAGTCAGCAGAGCCGGGGACTATCTCCTAGGCTGCACTCAGGGGAGCCAGGGACTGTCTCCTAGGCTGCAGTCAGCGGTGCTGGGGACTGTCTCCTAGGCTGTAGTCAGCAGTGCCGGGGACTGTCTCCTAGGCTGCAGTCAGCGGTGCTGGGGACTGTCTCCTAGGCTGCAGTCAGGGGAGCCGGGGACTGTCTCCTAGGCTGCAGTCAGTGGAGCCGGGGACTGTCTCCTAGAGTGCAGTCAGTGGAGCCGGGGACTGTCTCCTAGAGTGCAGTCAGTGGAGCCGGGGACTGTCTCCTAGAGTGCAGTCAGTGGAGCTGGGGACTGTCTCCTAGAGTGCAGTCAGCGGAGCTGGGGACTGTCTCCTAGGCTGCAGTCAGCGGAGCTGGGGACTGTCTCCTAGAGTGTAGTCAGCGGAGCTGGGGACTGTCTCCTAGAGTGCAGTCAGTGGAGCTGGGGACTGTCTCCTAGAGTGCAATCAGCATTTCCAGCATTGCTTCCATCCGTTTATTCCATTTTCTGTTCTCTTTTCTGGGTTTCGGTGTTTCCTGCTTCCCCATCCTCAAGTCTGATGCCCACAGAGCGCCTTGGTCTTCGTGTGCTGCCTCTGAGATCGGTGACAATGTGGGCAGGAAATAGCAGGGGGCCCCGACGTGACTCCAGGCACACAGATGACACCACTGCATGGATGTTTGCTTGGGCTCCATCAGCAGAAAATCACCCCAATGCGAGAGTGGTAATGTGGGAGGGAAATAAAAGGGGTGGCCTTGCAAAAATAACATTAAAAAATCCCTAATCCTGGGCTTTTCTAGTAGCAGTTAAAGATCAGAGCTATAAGTCCTCTTGTGGGCAGGCACCACACCTGTTAGGAGTTTGGTCATGTATAAGGTCTGAAAAAACTGAAAGAGATGTAAATCTTCCTCTTTCAAAATCTTTTTGTTGGGGCTGGGCATGGTGGTCCACACCTGTAATCCCAGCACTCTGGGAGGCCGAGGCAGGAGGATCACTGGAGCTCAGGAGTTTGAGGCTGCTGTCAGCTAGACCGACACTATGGCGCCCCCGCCTGGGCGACAGAGTAAACCCTGTTTTACACAGTTCCTGAGTTGAACAGCCAGAAGGAGCCACAGGCTTCTGCCCTATCTCAAAGATGGAGTTATGTTGTGCAGGACAGAGATAATCTGATAATCCCGTCTCCAAAGGTCAGGGAGCTGGTTCTCAGACTTGACATCCTCACGGTTTTTGTTATCTGCCTGCCATCAAAAAGAAAGAGGGGGTGCAGCAGTTTCTCCACTGTATCCTGCCAATTTACAGCCCCTCAAAGTCCCCTAGCCACTGGGCCGCAGCGCTGGCTTTTCCCACTTCTTTCCTGGGGGTGCCACACCGCTGCCCCTCTGCCGTCTTCTCTCCCTCCTTCCCCACTCTCTTCCACTCTCTCGCTCCTTCTCTTCTTCTAAGAAGATAAATTTTAGACATTTCTGCCCTACCTGGAAGACTATGAGGTTTCCTTCCTCATATCTGTTTGCATTTTCCTAGTTTTGAAAATGAGTGTGTGTTATTTGCACAGTAAAAAGCACCACATAAAAATCATTCAAGTTTGGATGAGCCGTGGCAAGTGGGAGACAGAAGAACAGAAAAAAATGAAGCAAAGCTGTGCTTCACAGAATGTGGTGGGCGAAATTATTTGGACCGTGCCTCCCATCCCAAACAACCCCAGAAAGGCATCAGAGAACTGCCAGGAATAAGGAATCACAGGTCAGAATTCAGTGGAAAGGGCTGAATTCACACAGAAAGGGCTAGCCCAGGATCAGTGTCCATAGTTTAGAGGTTAGGGCGCCGACCACATACACCTGGGCTGTGGGTTCAAACCTGGGCCTGGGCCTGCCAAACAACAATGATAACTGCAACAACAACAACAACAAAAATAGCCGGGTGTTGTGGCAGGTGCCTGCAGTCCTACCTACTTGGGAGCCTGAGGCAAGAAAATCACATAAGCCCAAGAGTTTGATGTTGCTGAGAGCTGTAATACCACAGTGCTCTACTGAGGGCAACACAATGAGACTCTGTCTCAAAAAAAGAAAAAAAAAAAAAGTCCCAGGGCCAGAGGCTGCCTTTACTCATAGACACAGGAGGGTCTTGCCATGCTTTGGTTCTGACAATCTCCAAGGGCTGGAGAAAAAGTCATCAAATCCAAGGCTCCCCAAGGACTAAAAGAGATCTCTAGGTGGGACTTGGTGGCCCACACCTGTCATCCCAGCACTCTGGGAGGCTGAAGCAGGTGGATTGCTTAGGTTTAGGAGTTTGAGACCAGCCTGAGCAAGAGCAAGACCCTGTCTTTACTAAAAATAGGAAAACCAGCTGGGCATCATGGTGGGAGCCTGTAATCCCAACCAGCTACTTTAGGGGGCTGAGGCAGGAGGATCACTTGAGCTGAGGAGTTTGAGGTTGCTGTGAGCTATGACACCATACCACTTTACCCAGGGCAATAGAATGGGACTCTGTCTCAAAAATTAAAATACATAAAAGACATCTCTGTGTGGTGCCCGTAGCTCAGTGGGTAGGGTGCCGAACATATACACCAAGGCCGGTGGGTTTGAACCTGGCCTGGGACAGCTTTAAAAAAAAATGACAACTGCAACAACAACAACAACAACAAAAACAAAAACAATGACAACTGCAAAAACAATAACAAAAAAAAGATGGCCAGGCGTTGTGGCGGGCACCTGTAGTTCCAGCTACTCAGGAGGCTGAGGCAAGAGAATCTGAGCTTACTGTGAGCTGTGACGCCACAGCACTCTACCCAGGGCAACAGCTTGAGACTCTATCTCAAAAAAAAAAAAAAGAGAGAGAGAGAGAGAGAGATCTCCTGAAGGGTGAGGGTGAAGCAGAAGTCTGGCTTCCCCATGACCCCAGGAAGCAGGAGAGGTCATCTCAGTGCTGCTGGGGGCAGGAGGGGCTTCCGGCAGCTGTGTGACCAGCCCAGCCCTTCCTGTCACTTCTGGTTGAGATGTATCACCCAGGGTGTCCAGAAACCCTTACGCCACCCGTCTGGACCCGGGAGGTCATGTGCTGAGGACAGTCTGCAGTTTTCCACATTCTCCTCTGGAGAGAAGATGCTTTCACCTTTCTCAGGCAATTGGCAAACCATTCTCGGAGGGTAACGAGCAGCATTATTGTGACAGGAACCGATGAAACATGCAAACTATGTTTAAGGAAATAAAAGATAAGCTGGACAATATCTTCAGGGAATGGGACACTAGGAGTGTGATCTAGCAGATTCGAGAAACAAACAGACAGAACTTTTAAAAACAGAAGCACGATCGTTACAGATTGTACAGATAGGTTAAACAGATTGGATGTGGCTGAGAAAAGAATCCATGAACCGACAGCTACATCAGAAGGCATGATGTAGAATGTGGCACAGACAAAAGGATGCAAAGTGTAGGACAGGGGTTGAGAGACCTGGGAGGGGAGAGGGGAGTGTAGTTAACTGGAGCTTCAGAGGAGAGAGGGGAGCATAACATTTTCTGAAGAGAAAATGAACAATTCCTAGATATGATAGTGCCATCATCCCCAGATTCACGAAGGCTACTAAATACCAAGCAGGATACATTAAAAGGAATTAATATCTAGACTTATCTTAGTGTAACTTGCAGAATAAAATAAAAATCATAAAAGCCGTGACAGGAAAAAAAGTTACTTTTCCAAAAAATCTCTGGAAAATAGCCAAATACCTGGAAGCTAGATAATGCACTTCTAAGTAACACACAGGCCTAAGAAAAAAAAAATCAAAAGGGAAATTAGGAAGTATCTTGAATTGCATAAAAATCAAAACACAACATATAAACATTTCTGGGATATAGTTGTAGCAATATATATATATATTTTTGGGCCAGAGCCAGGTTTGAACCCACCACTTCTGGTACATGGGGCTGGTCCCCTATTCCTTGAGCCACAGGCGTCGCCCCTAGTTGTAGCAATGTTTAAAGGGAAATTGACAGCACTGAACATTTAGAAATCTGAAATCTATGACTTCAGCTTCTAAGTTTAGAAACTAGAAAAAGAAGAACACGCTGGGCGTGGTGGCTCATGCCTATAATCCCAGCACTCTGGGAGGCCCAGGCAGGAACATCCCTTGAGCTCAGGAGTTCATGACCAGCTTGAGCAAGAGTGATACCCCATCTCTACTAAAAATAGAAAAATTAGCCAGGCTTTGTGGCAGGTGCCTATAATCCCAGCTAGTTGAGAGGGTGAGGCAGGAGGACTGCTTGAGCCCAGGAGTTTGAGGTTGCTATGAGCTATGGTGCCACAGCACTCTACCCAGGGTGACAGTCAGAGTCTGCCCCAAAGAAAAAAAAAAAGGAGAAAAAGAAGAACAAATTTAACCAAGAGTAAACAGAAGAAAAAAATCATAGCGATTTGAAAGGAAAACAAGAAAAATAAAACAAAATAGTAACAGAGAAACATCCGTGAAATAAAAATGTAAGTTCTGGGCAGTGCCTGTGGCTCAGTGAGTAGGGCGCCGGCCCCATATACCGAGGGTGGTGGGTTCAAACCAGGCCCAGGGCAAACTGTAACAAAAAAATAGCCAGGCGTTGTGGCGGGTGCCTGTAGTCCCAGCTACTCGGAAGGCTAAGGCAAGAGAATTACTTAAGCCCAAGAGTTGGAGGGTCTGTGAGCTACGATGCAACAGCACTCTACCGAGGGTGACAAAGT
>CAUYQV010135506.1:0-10297 GCA_963574575.1 Galagoides demidoff
GTCCCAGTTACTTGGGAGGCGGAGGCAGGAGACTCGCTTGAGCCCAGGAGTTGGAGGTTGCTATGAGCTGTGATGCCATGGCACTCTACCCAGGGGGATAGCTTGAGGCTCCATCTCAAAAAAAAAAAAAAAAAAAAAAGAAAGGGGAAGTTTTGGGAAAGGCACTTAGTTTCTCTACTTTTCACTTTATTGGAAGTAAATGGAAAATAATAATGTTTTTCCAATTTCTAGATAATCTGATGGTCGCTCATATTATGAAAGAATGTGGGCTCGGCACCTGTGGCTCAAGTGGCTAAGGTGCCAACCATATACACCTAAGATGGCGGGTTTGAATCTAGCCCGGGCCTGCCAAACAACAATGACGGCTGCAACCAAAAAAATAGCTGGGCGTTGTGGCAGGTGCCTGTGGTCCCAGCTACTTGGGAGGCTGAGGCAGGAGACTCGCTTGAGCCCAAGAGTTGGAGGTTGCTGTGAGCTGTGATGCCACAGCACTCTACCCAGGGTGACAGCTTGAGGCTCTGTCTCAAAAAGAAAAAGGAAAAAGAAAGAAAGAATGTGAACCAGTATTTGCCCCAAAAGGAAATATTTTAATTGTTTTCCTTTGGGTTGGGCCAGAAGAAGTTAAAAAAGGGGGTCAGTCTGTATAGATGGTACACACTGCATGCAGGCCCACTTCAGAGGGGCTGGGGATTCCGTTCCCAGACCCTGCAGGACAGTGAATGTCGCAGTAAACGGAGTTACGTGGAGTTTTTTGGTTTTACAGAGTACATAAAACTTACGTTTACACAATACTGTGGTCTGCTACGGGTCTGTAAAACAATGCACATACATTAACCTAAAAATATTATTGCTAAAAAGTGCTAAGGATTATCTGAGCCTTGGGCAAGTCATAAGATAAACTTTCTGCAGCTGCTGACTCTTCAGGGTGCTCAGTGCTGAAGTTGGGGTGCCTGTGGCACTTTCTGAGAATAAGACTGTGATGTTTGCCACAATGATTGACTACTCCTTTAGTGACAGGTCTCTCTGTAGCTTGTGATGCTGTGTGACAGCATTTTACCCACACGAACTTCTTTCACACTTGGAGTCAGTCCTCTCATTCTGCCGCTGCTAAGTTCTTTGTTGCCATGTCAACGGCGTTCTCAGCGTCTTCACCAGGAATCTCAGGAGACCAGTTTCTTTCCTCTTCTTATAGAAGCAGCCAACCTCTCCTTTGTCCAGGTTTTATCATGAGATTGCAGGAATTGTTTAGGCTCCACTTCCAATTCTAGTTTTCTAGCTGTTTCCACCACATCTGTGATGACTTCCTTTACTACGGTCTTGATTTCCTCAAAGTTATCAATAAGAGTTGGAATCAGCTGCTTTCAAATTCCTTTTGATACTTTTACCTTCTCCCACGAATCATGAATGTTCTTAATGGTATATCTAGAATGGTGAGTCCTTTGTAGAAGATTTCGAATGTTCTTGGCCTAGATACATCAGAGGAAATTGTGTCTCCCTTATTGAATAGATTTCCCAAATAGTAAGACTTAAAAGTTGAAATTATTCATTAATCCATAGCTGTAGAATGGATACATGTTACAAGCATGGAAACTGCATTCACGGGTGGGTGGAGGGAGGGTGATTGGTGGGATCACGCCTATGATTCATCCTATAAGGGTACATGTGAATCTCTCTAAATGTAAAATATAAATGTTTTAACATAATAACTAAGAAAAAGACATGAAGGCTGTATTAACCAGTACATGGTACCCCATGATGATATTAATCACGCTGCTATGACTTAATAAAAAAAAACCTAAAATAACAAAAACAAACAAAAAAAGAAACTGCATCCATCTCCTGTGTGTCTCTGTTAGAGTTCTTGGATGACGTGATGCATGGTGCGAATATTTTGAAAGGAATCTTTTTCTGAGCAGTAATTCTCAACAGTGAGCTTAAAATATTCAATAAACCTTGCTGTTAACTGAAGTGCTGTCATCCAGGGTTTGGCGTTCCACTTACAGAGAAGAAAAGAGTTGCTTTAGCACAATTCTTAGGGATCTTAGGGCTTTCAGAGTAGTAAATAAGTGTTGGCCTCGACTTCAAGTCACCAGATGCATTAGCTCCTGACCCAGAATCAGCCTGTTCTTTGAAGCTTTAGCCATTGACTTCTCCCCTCTAGCTGTGAAAGCCCTACAGGCATCTTCTTCCAAAAGAAAACTTTTTTTTTTTTTTTTTTTTTGAGACAGAGTCTCACCTTGTCATCTCCAGTAGAGTGCCAAAGTGTCATAACTCACAGCAACCTCGGACTCTTCGGCTCAAGTGATCCTCTTGCCTCAGCCTCCCAAATAGCTGGAACTACAGGCCCTCGCCATGACACCCACTTATTTTTAGACAGGATCTCATTCTAGCTCTGGGTGATCTTGAACTCGTGAACTCAAGTAATCCACCTGCCCCAGCCTCACTGAGTGTGGGGTTTACAGGCCAAGGGAAAGCTATTTCATGTACTGTTAGTGTAACCGCTTTCATTGTGATCTTAGCTGGGTCTTCCCCATAATTGTTCGGGCTCCTGCATGGGCACTTGTATGAGGTTGAGACGGCTGCTTTCCTTAAACCTTGTGCAACAACTTCTGGTCGGCTCAGACTTTTCTCTTGCTCCTTCCTCGTCTGTTAGTCTTTGTAGACCTGGAGAGAATCCGGGCCTTGCTGTGATCAGGCTTTGGCTTACTGGAATCTTGTTTGAACTTGATTGTCTAGACTACTCACACTCTCTGCATGTCAGTAATTAGGCTGCTTCATTTTCTTACTATTTGAGGGTTTGCACTAAAGTAGCACTTTCAGTTTCCTTCAAGAATTTGTCTTTTGCATTCACCACTTGATTGATTGTTTGGGGAAAGCAGCCCAACTTTCTGCCTGTCTCAGTTTTTGGTGTGCCTCTGTTCCCTCAGGGAGGCCAAACTGCAACCAAAAATTAGCCAGGCGTTGTGGTGGGCACCTGTAGTCCCAGCTACTCCCCGAGGCAAGAGAGTTGAGGCAAGAGAATTGCCTAAGCTTCTTTATTTTTAACTTTTGATTCTAAAATGAAAGATGTGTGCGATTTAGCCTTTCACTTGAACACTTAAAGGCCTCTGCAGGGTTATTAATTGACCTAATTTCAATATGGTTGTGTCTCAGGGAATCGGGAGGAGAGACAGGGAACCACCATCCGCGGGGCTGTCAGAACACACATACCATTTCGGATTGAGTTCACTGTTTGATATGGACGCTGTTTGTGGCACCCCAAAACAGTCACAATAGTGACATTAAAGATCACTGGTCCCAGGTCACCATAGCAAATATAATAAGAAAGGAAAAGTTTGATATGTTACAGGATTTCCAAAGTGGGCCGCAGAGACCTGCAGTAAGTGCATGCTGTCGGAAAAATGGTGCCAGTGGACTTGGCTCCACAAAGCAGTGCCACAAACCTTCAATCTGTCACACACACAAAACGCATTATCTATACAGGACAACAAATGAGCTGTGCCTGTGTGTTGAGAAAAATGCCATGAGGATCTATTTCTGGTCCAGGTGCAGCTTATTTGCATAAGAGAAAGGTACAGTCCTAGGGGCTCTTTACTGCATCTGGAACTTCAGAAAGACCCACAGTCAACTCCTGGGTGTTTCCCCCAGGCGTCCTGCTGATTGGTTGATTCAACTCTATTACAAAAGTCAAGGGCTAGTCACAGTTGCTGTGACTAGTGCCCTTTCTCTCTGCTCTGAGTTCATTTAACACGTGACTTTGTAAAGAAGACCTTTGCTAAGTCTTCCCGTTTTATACGCACCACACAGGCGATACGACCTCTGGGTGTACCAGGGGTTTACAGGGTTTTAAACAAATGGCTAAATCATTTTGGGCAAACTATTTCACCCCTCTGAGTTTCGGTTTCATGATCTAGTGGAAGTAAATAATCCAGTTGTTCTGAGATTTATATGAGATACCATGTGTGAAGGGTTGAGCGTAATGTTCTGCCCAGAATGAGAGCTCAGTTCACGGTGGCCATTATTAATCAACGTGATAGACTGCCAGGAAAGAATGCCTTCTTTTGGGCAGCACTTGTGGCTCAGTGGGTAGGGCACCAGCCCCCATATACCAAGGGTGGTGGGTTCAAACCTGGCCCCAGCCAAACTGCAACCAAAAATTAGCCAGGCGTTGTGGTGGGCACCTGTCGTCCCAGCTACTCCCCGAGGCAAGAGAGCTGAGGCAAGACAATTGTCTAAGCCCAGGAGTTGGAGGTTGCTGTGAGCTATGATGCCACGGCACTCTGCGGAGGGCAATAAAGCAAGACTTTTAAGACTCTGTTTCAAAAAAAAGAACGTTTTCTTGTTGGCCTCTGCTGTCCTACTTGGAAGACCTCCTACATGTGTTTTTTAAAGACTAGTGCCCTCCGAGAACTGAAGCTTCTCAGTAATAGAGTAGTTGTGCATAAAATATATCATTCGTTCTGATTACTGAATGTTCTCTGGAATGTGTTTGCTTTAGTGCTGAACAAAAAACTGCCACAGTTGGGCAGAGCCTGTGGCTCAGAGGAGTAGGACACCCGCACCATATGCTGGAGGCGGCAGGTTCAAACCCAGCCCTTCCAAAAACAAACAAAAAAAACCCCAAACAAACAAAACCTGCCACAGTAGTTGGAAGCTCTGTACCTTTTTTGCAGTTTTATGGGGCCGGCACCCAACTCCTTTGAGCCACGGGCACTGCCTGTATGTTTCATTTTAAAAGTTGTTTTATATTAAGTAAGAAGAGAGCACAAAAGAGAGATACTTCTCCTGAAATGGAACAGCTATATAAATAGCTACAAATACGTCATTTTTAAGGCCAGCAAAGAGGGTATGCGTTCTTTTCATGCAGAGATCTCCGTTTCCTTTTAGAGTCATCCAGTTAAATCCAGGTTCAGGGTTTCTGAGTTTCTTGTTCTGTTCCCTGTTCACCACCACAAAGCAGCGCTTCTCCAGAGGCTTCTGGATGTGGGCAGGAACGGGTGTTTCAGTAGTAAACACCACCCATATTGGCATTGGAAAAAATTATCAACAGCAAGCATGTGGCCTCCCCTCCCTGCTGCCTCCAGACACTTAGAAACAGCACCGTGAAAGGCATGACTTTAGATTTACTCTTAGGTAAATTAAAATTAATGAACTGCTTTTTCCATTTGGGATATAATTTTTCCCTCTTAGAATAACACTATATATTCTGTTCTACCAAAAGCGAGGATCACATCCAGAAAGTAGGCACATCTGCAAACCAGGAAGCAGTTCAGTTTTCTATATGCTTAATCTTTTGCTGCTCAAAAACATTTTTTTGAGACAGAGTCTCACTCACTCTGTTGCCCTGGGTAGAAGGTTGTGGGATCACAGCTTACATCAACCTCTAACTCGTAGGCTCAAGCGATTCTCTTGCCCAAGTACCTGAGACTACAGGCGCCCGCCACAACGTCCAGCTGTTTTTAGAGACAGGGTCTCGCTCTGGCTCAGGCTGGTCTTGAACTCCTGAGCTCAAGCAATCCACCCCTCTTGGCCTCCCAGAGTGCTGGGATTACAGTTGTGAGCCACTGCGCCCAGCCAAAAACATTTTGATTAAATCTCAGTCACTTTGGAGGTCGGAGTCCACCTCAGGAGAAGCTTCTCAGGCTGATTAATGCTGCTTCAGGCAGGACTCTGTGATTGAGCCGTCCTCCCCCAGGGCCGGGATGTGCATAGGGATGTGGAGCTGGGAAGCAGGTGAGCTCTGCCCTGGGAGCCCAGCGCAGTACAGGGTGCTGTGAGCCTGCCCCAAGGCTTAACTCCTGACAAGGACTGGCTTTACCATGTTGTGTTGGGACACAAGTGCATTAAGAGCATTTTTTTCCCCTAGAAACAGAGTCTCACTTTGTCACCCTCAGTAGAGTACTGTGACGTCATAGCTCACAGCAACCTCTAGCTGTTGGGCTTAGGTGATTCTCTTGCTTCAGCCTCCGGAATAGCTGGGACTACAAGAAAAAACTTTATTTTTAAAAAAATGTTATGCCACAGGATTCAAAGACAAGAGAGTTAGATGGGTTGTGGTTTGATTTAGAAAAGTCTTTCTGGAAACAGAGCCAAGTGGGGAAGACAGTCACAAATAATTAGTGATTTACTGATTCCTGTTAGTAGTTCACTGTAAATTAAAGAGACTGTGAAACAGGGTTAGCCCCAAAACATTGCTAGACAGACTATTTTATATCCTGGCTTTACTCCTTGATACATTTCGGACATTCCCGTGCCCTCGTGCTTACTTTGTCTTGTACTATTGATGACTACGTGATTTCTTTAACCATTTCCCTGCTACGTTAAATAAGAAGATACAAGAAAAATATTTTAAAATACAGTTTTAAATACATGTTATTAGAAACTAAAAACTTAATAGGAAAGATGAGTTAGTTTTGAACATGTAAAAAAAATTTTTTTTTTTTTTGAGACAGAGCCTCAAGCTATCTCCCTGGGTAGAGTGCCATGGCATCACAGCTCACAGCAACTTCCAGCTCCTGGGCTCAAGCGAGTCTCCTGCCTCAGCCTCCCAAGTAGCTGAGACTACAGGCGCCCGCCACAATGCCCGGCCATTTTTTTTTTTTTTGGTTGCAGCCATCATTGTTGTTTGGTGGGCCCGGGCTGGGGATTCGAACCCGCCACCTTAGGTGTACGTGGCTGGTGCCTGTAGCTCAGTGGCTAAGGCACCAGCCATATACACTGGAGCTGGCAGGTTTCAATCCAGCCCAGACCAGCCAAACAACAATGACAACTCTAATCAAAAAATAGCTGGGCTTTGTGGTGGATGCCTGTGGTCACAGCTACTTGGGAGGCTGAGGCAAGAGAATCGCTTAAGCCCAAGAGTTTGAGGTTGCTGTGAGCTGTGATGCCACAACACTCTACCCAGGGAGACAGCTTGAGACTCTGTCTCAAAACAAAAGAGGAGAAAAATCCTTTGGGAATGGAGTGCACTGTAAATAAAATTTATAGGTATCTTGTTTTGTTCTCACAGTAGCTTTGTAAAGTAGGAGCTTAGATTTCTTGTAGAGCTTAGAGAAATAATTGCAAATCAGCGGATTTCTATGCTGTTGATGATCTCAGTGACAAGCGAAAGCTGATGGAATGAGAGGCAGGGTGAGGACGAGCTTGAATTAGTCTTTGCAGGAGTCTTGGGTATGAATCCCAGCTTCCCACTCAGGCAAGAGCTGCTTTTTGGATAGGTAAAAATACTGTATTTTCAGCCCAGATTTTGAAGTGTTCTGTCCATGTGCTTTCTTATTATCAACAAAAGATAGCTTTTCACGTATGTCTTCAAAGCTATCAGATGTGTCTTCAAAGTGCAACATTTCAGAGACAGCAAAACTAATTACAAAAGGCTTCCTTCCCTTTTTACTCTCCCTCATACACAAAGTCGTATACTGTGCAATGTCTTCAATAGTAGACATTGTCAAGGCCACAGTTACACAGGGATAGTACGGTATATGTCTGTCTTGTCCAACTACTTGTTACAACAAGGTGGAGGGGCCAGAACTGTGTGACTGTTACCAAGTGGATGAAATAAATAAAATGAGAGATCAGTTACAGCTGTCATCGTATTTATCACTGGAGAGGTTTGGAATGAAAAAACGTAACAATGTAAATGTTGTTTCATATCATATTTTGGTGAATCTGATCAAGTTAAAAATCCCACCAGTTTGGATGTGAGCAGATGGCTCATTGGTGATATACATTAAAATCTTTTTGTGCGGTTGATTTAAAATTTCACTTGAAACAGGGATATAATATTTATCTCCTGTAGAATAACAAAATTTACGCTGTGGAATGACTTCGACACATTTACAGAATCATGTTTAATGGGCCGTATAGATCTTTGGGGAATGCCACAATTTGATCTGTCTTCTCCATTTGTTAGGCATCTGGGAAGCTGTAGGAAAGGAAATACCTATTGTGAATTTTTTGAGTCAAGCTAAACTACTGATCTCTTGAAGTTTAGCAAAAGCATCAAGGATACATGTTTTTCTTTCTTCCCCCCCACCAAGGATGTATGTTTTTCATTAACGTGGTCAAACTGAATTTAAGAGATTTTTAATTGCTGTTTAAAATTAGTGTTTGTGAAGAAATGAGTATAATTGTGATGGATGTGTCACTTAGTTCAATGTAAGCATTTCACATTGTATATCGAAGCAGTACCCTGAACCCTATACATGCATCAAGGTACAAAGTTATGATTTAGTAAAAAACAATTTAAAAAATAAAATTAGTGTCTGAAGTTCTACTACAAAGAATATTAACATTTTTAGCATACCCACTCAAAAATCAATGGACATTATCATTTAATTTCAAGTGTATACATTTATACTTGTACATGTGTATAAATAAGTGTATTGTATTTTTTCCCAAACAGATAAACAATCAGATCCTGTATGGAAGAAGTCATCAAAATGCATCTGCCATTATTAAGACTGCCCCTTCAAAGATCAAGTTGGTCTTCATCAGGTGAGAGCAATAGATCTGATTTTCTAAAATCTGAGGTGTCTTTTGGAGATACTATGATTACTGTAAGACTGTCTATGGTTTGTCTAGAAAGAAAATCACTGTCTATTCTAAAAGTACATTTTTCTTTTGTAACTGTCACTTTAAGGAAAGTGTGATTGTTATAAGGTTTTCTTATATTTCCCATGATAGTATTGACGGGGAGGCTAGTATTTGTATTTTTTTTTAATTTATTATTAGGAATTCATTGAGGGTACAAGAAACCAGGTTTCACACTGATCGCATTTGTTAGGTAAAGTCCCTCTTACAATCGTGTCTTGCCCCCCCAAAGGTGTGGCGCACACCAAGACCCCATCCCCCTTGCTCCTTCTCTCTCTCTCTGCTAATCCCTTCCCCACTCCTCCCTCTTCTTCCTCTCTCTGCTAATCCCTTCCCCACTCCTCCCTCCTCCTTCCTCTCTCTGCTCACTCCCTCCCCGTATCATTAATTGTCATCATATCAAAATTGAGTATGTAGGATTCATGCTTCTCCATTCTTGTGATGCTTTACTAAGAATAATGTGTTCCATTTCCATCCATGTTAATACAAAGGCTGTAAAGTCTCCATTTTTTTAATGGCTGAATAGTATTCCATGGTGTACATATACCACAGCTTGTTAATCTATTCCTGGGTTGGTGGGCATTTAGGCTGTTTCCACATTTTGGCGATTGTAAATTGAGCTGCAATAAACAGTCTAATGTGGCTCGGCACCTGTGGCTCAAATGGCTAAGGCGCCAGTCACGTACACCCGAGGTGGCGGGTTTGAATCCAGCCTGGGCCCCCCAAACAACGACAGCTGCAACCAAAAAATAGCCGGGCGCTGTGGCGGGCGCCTGTGGTCCCAGCTACTTGGGAGGCTGAAGCAGGAGACTCGATTGAGCCTAGGAGTTGGTGGAGGTTGCTGTGAGCTGAGATGCCACAGCACTCTATCCAGGGGGACAGCTTGAGGCTCTGTCTCAAAAAAAAAAAAAAAAAAACCAGTCTAGTGCAAGTGTCCTTATGATAAAAGGATTTTTTCCTCCTGATGCCCAGTAATGGGATTGCAGGATCAAAAGAGAGGTCTAGCTTGAGTTTTTTGAGGGTTCTCCATACTTCCTTCCAAAAAGGTTGTATTAGTTTGCAGTCCCACCAGCAGTGTAAAAGTGTTCCCTTCTCTCCATATCCACGCCAGCATCTGCAGTTTTGAGATTCTGTGATGTGGGCCATTCTCACTATGGTTAGATGGTATCTCAGGATGGTTTTGATTTGCATTTCTCTAATAATTAGGGATGATGAGCATTTTTTTCATATGTTTGTTCGCCATTTGTCTGTCTTCTTTAGAAAAGGTTCTATTCATGTCTCTTGCCCATTGATATATGGGATTGTTGGCTTTTTTCATGTGTATTAATTTGAATTCTCTATAGATCCCAGTTATCAAGCTTCAGTCTGATTCAAAATACGCAAATATCCTTTCCCATTGTGTAGGTTGTCTGTTTGCTTTGGTTGTTGTCTCCTTAACTGTACAGAAGCTTTTCAGTTTAATTAAGTCCCATTTGTTTACTTTTTTTGTTGTTGCAATTGCCACGGTAGCAGTCTTCTTCAAATGAAGTCTTTCCCCAGGCCAATATCTTCTAGTGTTTTTCCTATGCTTTCTTTGAGGATTTTTATTGTTTCATGCCTTAAATTTAAGTCCTTTATCCATCTTGAATCAATTTTTGTGAGTGGGGAAAGGTGTGGGTCCAGTTTTAGTCTTTTACATGTGGATATCCAGTTCTCCCAGCACCATTTA
>CAUYQV010135508.1:0-27520 GCA_963574575.1 Galagoides demidoff
CCACCAGCAGTGCAGGAGTGTTCCCTTTTCTCCACATCCATGCCAACATCTGTAGTTTGGGGATTTCGTGATGTGGGCCGTGCTGTAAGGAGCAACTAGGGTGTTAGAAGCACTATATACTACCTATTTATGTATATTTTAAGCATATTCTATCTTAGGCATTTTTTCTGCTAACAGCCAAAACTAGCCTGCAAAGCCCCTTAAGACTTTTTTTAAGAGAAAAATAATAATTTTTTAAAAATTGACCAGGCAAAAATGATACCAAAAGCATTATTTGAGGGACTATAAATTTTTGCCTAGAAAAATTATAAATTTTAATGTTTTATTTTGAACTATTTTAGATTTATAAAAAGGTTCCCAAAACAGAAGAAAAATTTCCATTTATCCTGGAACCACCCACAACCACAGCATGATGATCGAAGTCAGACACCAGTGCTGTCTCCTGACCTGCAGACTTCATTCCCTGTGTTTGCAATATTCCCACTAGTCCCCTTTGCCAGTCCAGGACCTTGGCGGGACCCTGTGTGGCTTAGCTCATGTCTGCTCAGGCTCCTCCCATCTGGATGCTTCCTTGGCCTCTCCTTGTCTTTCATGAGGTGGATGCTGGTGGAGGGATGTCATGGAGCGTCCCTCAACTTGGTTCTATCTGATATTTTGTGGGTTCTGTCCGAAGAAGTTGTGGTTCCCAGAAACCCTGTTTCTAGATAGTTCCCACTGTCTGGGTGGGAGCCCAATTCTCCCATGGCACAGACTTGGGCCAAAATTGCAAGTGGCCAGCTGGGCTCTGCTCCTGGCTCAGGAACCTGTGAGCAGGAAGTAACGCCCCAGATCCCTGCTCCACTCTTCTATCCTGGGTTCACACCCATTCCACTCCCTCCCTCTCTGGCAGAGACATGTTTCAAACCTTTCCTCTCAGGATGACCCTGGAGTGTTCTCCTCCTAGCCACTGTCCTACTCATCTCCTTTCTTTCAAGATGAATGAATGAATGAAATGAGGGAACATGGTGTATGCTCACCGCCCTCCCCACTGTACCTGCCATGAACACTTCCAGCAGTCACCTGGCCTCAGTTGTTCAATCAGCAGCCACCCTGACCGATTTCCTTGAGGACACTACTTCCCAGGGTTGCCTCTCCAGCCCTGTCCCAGGTGGCAGTGCCCTCTCTGGGCACTCTTCCTATCTCTGACATGCTGCCCAGCCCTACTTAGGTGACTTTCCCTCTGCCCATTTCTATAAAGTGAGCAGTGAAACAGGAGCTGCTTCTCAGCATCTCCTGGAAGGGGCAACTTCTGCCCTCCGCATGCAGAGGTGTTCTCCCCAACCTCCTCTCCCCTTACTCTTCTCCTCTGTTGGGGGTCATGGCTTCCAAATTAGTAAGGGGCTGTCCTTGGAGCCGCATGGCTCCCTCTCATGGGGGTCACTTCATGTGAGTGACATGCCTCTCATGTGGACCCCGTCTGGACTCAGAAGGTGCTTGCTCTTCCTTCTCCCGCCCCAGGTGGGAAGATCTCCCCACCAGTGCTTGCACGGCACCTAAGGAGATTGCAGCACACTGGGGTCGGCTCCACTGGAGAGGCTGATGCAGGTGGGACACGGAGCTCCTGTCTACTCGGGACACTGGCACACAGACCCTCATGTGGATGCTCTGCTGGTCAGAGCTCAGAGTGCATCACAGCCCCCGAGCCTCTGAAGCTCTGTCCCCACCATCCCCTCCTTTGTTTGCCACAGAAAACACCCCCGAACCAATTTGGTGGAGTGCTGAATGCTGAGGGCAGATCCAGGCATTCCCGTCCTCCAGATCTGAACATTGTATGATAGGGTGGATGATCTACCAGAATATTCCACAAGAGTTTCAAAATCAACTTGTAAAAAACCAGCTTGTATTATATAGAATTCTGGTTGCAAATAAGAGAAACCCAATTCACTAAAGAAAGGAGAGTGTTTTGCAAGGAGGTTGGGGGCATCCAGTGAATTGCGGGAAGGGCTGGAACAGACAGGAGTCAGTCTCGCCATTTTCCTCTCTGCCCCTCCCCTGGCTTCCTCCCATGTGCTGGCCTCCTGTTCTGCTGCTGCAGACTGTCTTCCTCAATTCTCTTGCCTACACTGACTCTCTTCCTTAGCTCTGGCTTCAAAATATCCTGGAAGGAGACTGAGCCAGGGTCAGTCAGCTATGGCCAAAGGAACAGAGTGCTGGGCATAGCCTTGGGCCTGGGACCTTCTGCTCCCCCACGTCGGGGAGAGGTGGCTACACACCAGAATACCAGCCCATGGGTGTGTCAGCTTTCCCTTCAGACCTGCTTCCAAACCGTGCTGGGTTATACATCATCTGCAGGATGAAAAAGGCTAAATTCATAGCTTCACTCTAACTGCTGACCTGGCCTCTCTTTGAAATCAACACTTACAGGCCCCAAACAGACTTGCTGATTATTCCTATCTCCATATCTACTTAGCAAGTTGGGCCAGTTCTACCCCCATATACACCCATGACCCAGCCACTTCTCTCCACCACTTGGTCTAAGTCACCACCTTTACCTGGAGGAGGCAGTGATTGCCTCAGCTGTCTTCTGGGGTTCATGCTTGCATCACTGCATTATGTCCCACAAAGCTGTAGAAGTAACTTTTTAAGTATATAAAACTAATGACTTTGTACTCTGCATAAGGAAAATCTAGCTTCTTATTGAAGTCTGCAGATCCTGGGTGATCAGGGCTCTGTCTACTCCTTCAACTTCAAAACAGCCTCTAGACTTCAGATCAGGACCCTGACACACTCACCTGTCACACCCACAGTGGTCTGGCCACCCTGGGTGTCTTCCTGTGCTTGCCAAACTAGTTTCTGGTCTTTGCACTTCTTTTTTCTCTGCAATGCTTTGCCTGGCTCTTCTTCTTCACCTCCCCTGTGACACAGTGTTAGTCTTTATTTATGACCCTCTGTGTCTGTTTTTTTTTTTTCTCCACACCAATCCCCCTCCTTCTTCTCTTCTTCTCTCCTCCCTTCCCTCAACTTTAATTAAATCAAGTTTTTCTTTTGTGTGGGTGTGTATTAGTTCATCTACTGACTTCATATTAAAATTGAGTATATTGGATACTTGCTTTTCCATTCTTGTGATCCTTTACAGAAGAGAATGTTCTTCAACTCTATCCAGGTTAATACAAAAGATGTAAAATCTCCATCTTTTATGGCTGAATAATATTCCATAGTATACATACACCACAGCTTATTAATCCATCCATGGGTTGATGGGCACTTGGGTTGTTCCCACACCTTGGCGATTAGATTATAAATTGAGCTGTGATAAATAAGCTAGTGCAAATGTCCTCATGACAAAATGATTTATTTTTCTTCTGGGTTTATGCCTAGCAGTGGGATTGCAGAATCAAATGGAAGATCGATTTTGAGTTCTTTGAGGATTCTCCATACTTCTTTCCAAAGGGGCTGTGTTACTTAGCCCTCTGTGCCTGTTTATAGCAGTTATCTGTAATGGGGATTACCTCACTCAGCTTTTGTTTACTTGTTTTCTGTCTCATCAAAAATTGAGATTTGCAATGAAAATATAGAGGAAAGAAGAAAGAGAAAGGGAATAGTTTAGGAAGAGAGAGTGAGCCAGCCAGGCCCTAGGTAGGGATTTTGTTTAGAAAGTCATTATAGAAATTGAGAAGAAGGCCTGCATAACAGCCTTTGAAATTCTTTCATGTGTTCAAAATAGATTTGAATTAATCAGAAGAAAGATTGTTTCCCCAAAGAAATACTTTTGCTAGAAATAGCTCTATATTGTGCAATCCTTGTGTTTAACAGATTGAGTTAATTATTTTACATCAACCTAGTCATTATTTGGAAAGGAAAAATGTATTTAAAAGAGAGCTTTAAGAATTTGAAGAGGGAGCAAGTTAAGGGTATCATAGTCTAGTAGGGGGTGTGGAGGGGTCTTATTTGAAAAATTCATTTTAGAAAATAAAACAAAACATACCAACCAAAATAACAAAATCCCTGGATCTGGAATTTCTTCCTTCCTTCCTTTCTTTCTTTCTTTCTTTGGTTGGGGCTGGGTTTGAACCCACTACCTCTGGTATATGGGGCCAGCACCCTACTCCTTTGGGCCATAGGTGCTGCCTGAAGATATTTATTTTAAATTCAAAAGTTTCCATGATAGCTAATATCTAAATTATTAGACATTTCCTCACCTAGTCAAATTCCATTTCCCTCTCTCTCTAACATACATACACACACACACACAGGCACCAGGCACTTATTGATAAGGATACAAATGATAGCTGTTTAAAGATGTGTGTTACAGACAAATGCCTGGATCTCTGTCAGGCAGGAGATAATGGACTCCACAGCTCTACACTGAACACAAGTTTCCCTGCTTGAGGACGCAATTAACAAGATACAGAACTTTCCCCTTTCAGGAAACCAAGTGACAAGTGTTTTCTCTTGTCTGATGATCCATTAACATAGCTTATCAAAAAAAAGGCCACATGAGATGGGATTTTCTTTCATATGAGGAGAACAGCAAGTCATGTAATCACAACTCAATTCTGAGAAGAGTCATCCTGAGAACCTGAATTCTTGTGGTTTTACTGAGTTTATACTGGGGAGAGTTGGGTTGATCTGTCGTCTCAGGGCAGACCATGCAGCTTTCCCAGAGAAAAACATGCAGGGCCTAGAGTATGGATAATTTAAAGGTGAAATCCACTGGACATCAGAAAGTCCACCTGTTGCCAGGCACTTTCAAGACTCTTTTAAGTGGAGGATTTGAGCATTGAAGTTCCCTCTCTCCTCTTTTTTTCCCTTCCTTTTTACCTGGCTCTTACTTTTCTCTATTTAAAATGTGGCAGACCCACTCGAGGGAACTGGAACTCCTTAGAGAAATGGTTGACTTCAGGGCTGAAGCCAGAAATACAAGTTGAGCTCCCAAGTAAGGAATTGCTCAAAAAGAATGGAGACAAAATAGGGATGGGTTCGAAGAGGCTGCCATTGGCCTGATCTGAGACATATTAATATGAAAATGAATAATGACAGTAATGGGTTAAAACTCCCAAGAAACAAACTTGTGAGTACACAATGATGGCAGAAAGCAAACAAATAAATAAAAGGGTGGGGTCCAAGGCAAGCTCTTCTGTAGAGAACACAACTGATAATACGAGAAAGAACTTAAGGAATTTAGAAAATTCCTGCTTTGGGGCGGCGCCTGTGGCTCAAAGGAGTAGGGCACTGGCCCCATATGCCGGAGGTGGCGGGTTCAAACCTAGTCCTGGCCAAAACTGAAAAAAAAGAAAGAAAGAAATTGAAAAAGAAAATTCCTGCTTTGCAACCATCATAATAATCATTGGTTCAGGCAAGAATCATCACTGAGTCTTAGTATCAGTGGGTAGGACTGGGAGGAGTGGCCTGCTATCTGTCCATGGATTACTCACTAATCCAAAGAGAGAGGTAGATAACTGCAGGATACCACCTTGCCAGAGTGACCACCCAGACCAAGGCCTTCAACAAAACAAAGGCCTTGAGCATTTCAGAAATGTCAGCTTCAAAGAAAACAAGGGAAGGCTAAGGATTGCTCCTCACGCAGGGCGTCTAAGAGGACAGGGCACCTACCTCTGGATCTTGACCTGGGGAAAAGTGTTACTTTTTGAGCAATTTGTGGATAATCAGCAAAATTTGAATATTCACTGTATACTAGATAACAGTACTGCATTAATGTTAAATTTTCTAAATTCAATAATTGCACTGTAGTTATGTAAAAGGTTGTTCTAGATATTAGGAGATACACACTAAAGAATTACAGGTGAAAAGGTTATGATCTCTGAAACTTACACTAAATAATTTTGTTTTTAAAGGAAGAATCAAATGAAGGGATGACAAAGAGACACAGGGCGAGGCAGAGATAGAGACAGACAGAGATGGCTAAGTGTTAGTGGTGGGAGAACAGAGGTGAAGGACGCTGTGGGCATTACCTTGTAATATTGTGCAACTTTTCCGAATGTTTTGAATGTTTTCAAAACAAAAAGTTTGAGAAACAAATCTTTTGAGAGAAGTTGAAGGAAGAATAATTTCTTCCTAAAATGGTGACTACCTAAAAGGAATATGTGCTTTTTGCAAAAATTTTTGAAAACATGATTGGGAAATGAAGGTTACCTGTTCTTTAGCACACATACTTAGCGTAATAAAGTAAACATTTGGAATGAATTTGGAAGTCAATATACTTCATTGTTGTGCTTTTTGGCTTAATATTTACAAGCAAAATTTCCTCAGACTTCCATTTTTCCTCATGATTTGAAATTATTTATTGTTTTACTTTTTTAGATAAAATATTTTTCATTTACTGCATTCTTTCTATACAGATCACTAACTTGATATTAAATAAAATGGGATGTAGTTCATGCACTACTAGTTCTTTTGTTATTTTAAACAATGTGCTGGTTCTGGGCTAGGCATTGGAGGTATGTGATAGAAAGTTCAGAGGCCGGTCCCCTTGAAAACAGGAGGTAAATGTGAGCAGAAGATCATATTTGATGGGAACAGAAAGTCAAATTTCATCTCTGAACTCTATTTATGTGTGTTCTCATCAGATATTTTAAAATACAGGTGTGCTTGGGTTCTCTCTCTCTCTCATGAAAAGCAAATACGGGTTTACATCCATATGTAGCATATTTTTGCTCTGTTAAAAAAACAAAAACAAAAACCAGAGCCCCAACTCTTTAGTCTTAGAACTTCCCTTTATTCTCTATATTGTCAAAAATAGTGAGTCGGTCCAGGCTTTAAATCTCTCAGTTCCCTAGCGGGTCCACATCCAGTTCTCCAGTGTGTAACCACACACTATCTCTGGGTAGTTTCCTAGCCTGACATTCATTTTCCCTGTAGCTCTCTGCATGGTGGTCCCAGTGGGACCCTGGAAGCACTTGACAGAAAGATGCTGTCAACATGAGCAGAATATTAACAGCTCAAAGATATCGCCTTTCTTTACGGCCAAAGTTGGTGGACACTCAATAAGAGAGTTACATAAAATGGAAGAGAGTGCTGGGTGTTCCCAGACAGAGGTATCTCCTTCCAGGCCTTCTCAGTCTCTGTAGGGGGCTTGCAGCTGTGGGTGACCTCACCCAGTGGGGTGTGGCTTATAGCAGCCTGAGAAGCCCTTTGTACAGGTTCTTGGGAGGTTTCCTACCCCACATCTCTCCACCTGCTTGACAAGCAGAAGACTGGGGCCTTCCAACCACATATACTTTTACATCAGGTGCAAATAACCAACTTGCCTCCTCCCTGGCACATCCTGAGTGTTTTCTGGGAAATGGGAGAGGAAGATCAAGTTTGCCTCACAAGGACAGGCTCGTGAACATGGCTAAGGTGCTTTCCACTGTTCTCATGGTGCAGTCAGGTATTTAAACTCAAACGGTGACGTAGACCCTGAGAGTGGTCCTAAAGCACACATGGTACCTGTGTGAAAATGGTGACTGCAGACACAGAGAGATGGGTGTGCAGCCTGACAGGCTCCGCAGCCACAGGCGAGGCCCATCCAGCAGGCTCAGGTCCTCAAGAGCAAGCTCTGCTCCTGGAAGAAGCAATGAAATGGCATTTTAGGGATATTGGTTAGGTCTGAGGCCCCCAAATTATGCTTTTCTGACAAGAACAGCCCAAAACTTTGCCCCACCCTTTGATGGGTAATGCAAAGTATCTAGTTAATTTTTTTCAGTTATTGTGCACAAGTAAAAGACGGCTGGGGGCGGGGCAGGGCCAGGGTCTCAGCACCCAGTGCCTGCTGCTTGCAGGCGGTCTGGCGGGAGGTAAATAAAAAAAAAAAAAAGAGAGAGAGAGAGAGATGGCTGCCAGTTTATCAATGTTATCTAAAACAGAAAGGGAAGACAGTGATGCAGACTGCGTGCAGGTGTTGGGATAAACCTATTTGCTGTCAGCCAGCAAGAGATCAGTAAGGAGCAGGTCAGGGCGCCAGTGAGAATGCCCCTGGGTGTCCATGGACTTTGCGGAAACCTTGCAATTGGCTTTGATTCTGGTACCGTCAGCTCCAGTACTTTGTGAGGCTGCTCTGCCTCTTTGGGATTTTGTACGACAAACCTAAGGTTAAGCGACAAAACTCCATCCGACTGACAATGAGAGTGTCATTGTTGTCCTTCTCAGGAGGACAGAGGTCCATGCTAAGGAGGGAGCCACAACCCTAATATGTGACTCGAATACAATCTGGGCCCATCCTGAATTTCAGAACTAGACTAAAGGTGCTCTTTGCATTGCATTTGCTATTAGGCTGCCATGACTCAGAGGGCACTGTCTGGGCTCAGAGCGTGGGGAGAAGGATTTCCCTAATGGCAGATGAACAGAATGTAGGCTCACACGGAAGAGCACCAGCCAGGATGCTGGCACACGGGGCTGGGCTCCGTGGGGCAGACCAAGCATTGGCCACCAGAAGAGCTTCCAGAGTGAGGACCTCTCTTAGCATGGGGGCCAAAGACTTTCCTCGGCCACTGGACCAGGGGATTAGAACTTCTGCAGCTCTCCAAGGTGGGGATCTGGCCAAAGGAAATGTTTCTGACACCCATACCCTTAAAAACCCCTCAGGGCCAGAAGAACCTTCTAGAACCAGGGTTCTTAGCTGATTTGACCTGAGATGATGACTCCCTTACCCTAGTGGGCATTTTTCTCCCCACTGGATTTGAGGCTATTAGATCACACCATCCCAAACAAATTCTTTGTTGGGTCAAGTAAAGAACCTTTGGAAAAGGAAATATGCTTATACTGTAGCCACATCAGTCTGAATTAGAAATATGTGATAAGTTAGCCTGGCCACAAACCATCCCAGGAAACAGAAGGTCAGTGTCAGAAAGGGCTCTAAGCATTGTTTAATCCACTTACGGTTTACAGATAAGACATCTGTGGTCCAGAGAGGTGCAGGAAATGTCTTTCCTAAATTATTTGATGGGTTTAAGAGCTAAACCCAAAGCTGGATTCCAGATCTTCTGATTTGCAGGTGAACTATCTATCAGCAACATACAGTCACCTCCCTGTTTATTGTGAAAATTTTGTCTCTTTCTCAATAAATGAGTATGCCTGTGACATTCATGTATTTTAGCCTGTGATTATATATATATATATATATATATACACACATATGCATAAACATAACATTATTGTCTTAACTGTTTTTATGTGCACAGTGCAGTGGCATTAGGTACACACACATGGCTGGGCAGCCGTCGCCACCAGAATCTCCAGAACTTTTTCATCTGCCCAATAACTCTGTCCCCATAAACACCAACTCCCCATCCCCCTGCCCACCTCCCATTTCCACCATTCTACTTTCCATCTCTATGAATCTGAGCACTCCAGATACTTCAAATAAATGAAGGCATACAGTGTTATCCTTTTGTAACTGGCTATTTCCCGGAGCATCATGTCCTCCAGGTTGACGTTATCACAAATGGCAGGATTTCCTTCTTTTGAAGGCTGAATGATATTACACTGGGTGGATATACCCTACTTTGTGTGTCTACTCACCCACTAGTGGACATGGGTTGCATCTACTTCTGGGCCATTGGGAATAAGGCTGCTGTGAACGTTGGTGTGCAAATATCTGCCAGAGTCCCTTCTGTGTCTTGAGCATATACCCAGAGGCAGACTTGCTGGGTCACGCTGTAGTTCCATTTTTAATACTTTGTGGAGGCTCCATGCTCTCCCACAGCAGCTGCGCCACGTCACCTTTCCTCCTGCGGGACACAAGGGCTCCAGAGTCCGCACATCCTCACCAACACTGTGACTTTGTGTTCTCGGTGCTTTGTCTTTTGGGAACAGCCATCCTGAAGGCTGTGCTGTGGTGTCTGCCTGCAGCACTGACTTGCATGTCCTTGATGATAGCGATACGGAGCCTCTTCCAGCCAGCTCTGCCCTGCTGTGATCCATTCTCCTCTCAGGTGGCTGTGTGTTTGCAGCAGGACACCATGACATCCTCGGCTGTGAAGTCCCTATCCGCCTGTAAACTTTCTGAGGGGAGTTTGAAGTTGAAAACCCAACGCTGAAATTGGTACCATGTGGTAGAGAGATGAGAGGTCTAGCGGCAAGGGGTTTAAGACCAGGAAGGCTGGTTTGGGTGAGCGTGGGCCAAACTGCTGAGTCTTGATTATCCCCTTTCACCCCACGGACACTCAGGGGTGGGTCCTCAGCCCCATGAAGTGATTCAGGACTGCTGACTTCTCACTGTGGGTCCTGGGTCCTGCCTAGCACACCAGATCGTATTGTACAAATGCAAGGAGTTACTAAAGGAGGCAGGCACTAGCCTCAGGCCTCTCCAGAACCATCTGTCACTCACCCATGCTTCACAGATAACAAAATTGCTCTCAAAGATGTAGGCTGAGGCCAGGCTCCTCTTCTTAGACGTCAAGGCCCTACGACTAGGCTGATAGCCCCTCTACCTGTTTCCTCTCATGCCTGCCTCATACCCACCTCCCTGCATCCTGTCATTTTCCTCCCTGTCCACCAAACAAGTCAATCATTTCCCATCGCTGGCCTTTTGTGCCCACTTCTCAGCACTGAAGTGTCTCGCAACTTCTCCAGTCATCTGTCTTAACCACCTTTCACATAGTGAAGCAGGGGTGCCCAACCCAGGGCCCCTAGGACCATAAGTGGATTTTGTGAGGACTTGTTTTGCTTATTTGTAGTGTCAGATATCACAAAAAGTATTTAGGAACCTTGCCCTGCCTCCCTGCTAATCAGCTTTTGCATTTAATGTGTGGCCCAAGATAACTCTTCTTCTTCCATTTTGTAGCAGAGAGAGAAAAAAAAAAAAAGGTTGGACACCCCAGTTAGAGTCCTCCCTCCTCTGGCACTTCACCGGTCATTTAAGTCCTTGGAGTGCTTCCCCCAACTTCTTGGAACCAAGTGCCTCAGGCTCTCAGGGCACGTAGTAGGGGGCAGATTGTCCTATTTTTCACCCCCTACGTGACTCCTGCATGAAACTGCCGTGGCTGCCATGGCAGAGACAGCAACTCATTCAGCAAGAGAGAGGGCAGAGGCTTGCTGTGGATTTTGCTGCCTTTCTGCTGTAATTTGGAGTGGCTCTTCTCATCCGCTCACCACGAGGTGCTCCTGGGTGGTCCTTACTGCCCTTTCCTGCTCTGAATCTTTTATCTCACAGCGTGTGACATTGGCTTCAGAAACTTGTGTTATCTGATGAGGTTCTTGGCTTCTGTGCTCCTGGACTCCTGGCTACAAAGCACAGAAATGACAGTGTGAGTGTCGTCACTGCAGGGCTGATGCCCCACATCCACATGCATGTTTTATGTGCATCTCTGTCCTATAAATAACCCCAGTTTCTTGTACTTACAGCAAGGGAGCTATGACCTGTGTCTTTATTAGACAGTAAACACACAAACCAAAAGAACATATGCTTCCCAGGGACAGTCAAGGACATCTTGTTCCATCACTAAATGTATATACAGATACTCCTTGAAAGGGTCTGAAGTAGGTGACATTTAAAAAATATATAGTCCATTAATTTTAGTGACCTGAAAATAATATAGTTCAACCCTTTTTTCCAGGTTTACTCTAGAGTAGTTTCTTTTCTTGCAAGTAATATACTTTTCTCTTAAATTCTTATCCCTCAGTAATTTGTTCAATTCCTGAAGGAATAATAGAGTTGACTATTTCGGAGTTTCCTCTGTTGTGTGGGTCTGTGTAAAGGCTTTTCAGGGCCACTTATTGGAGGGGCTTTTTGCCAGTGTGCTCTGCCAGTGTCAGGGATTCCAGAGCCCCATCCCAGGTCCTCTCCACTCAATCAATCCCCATGGACACCTTCCCTCAAACATCCCTGGGCACTGGCAACTTGAGTGGTTCATAGATAGCAAGGAAAGTTCCAGGTCCTCAGCTGCAAGAACCAGGACTGCTCTCCAGGGTCAGTTTCCCCAATCTCTGCATCTGGTGATGAGGGCGAGGTAAAAGGTTTTGTTAGTTTCCTGTTGCTGCTGTAACGAATTACCACCAACTCATTCAAACAATGCACGCTTGTTATCCTACAATTCTGAGGTCAGGAGTACAAAAAGAGTGTCACTGGGATTAAGTAAATGTGATAGCAGGGCTGAATCCTTCTAGAGGCTTTCAAGCTCCCAGTGCTGCCTACATTCCTTGGCTTATTGCCCCTTCCTTCAAGGTCTGCAACTTCAAATCTCTCTGATCCTTCTTTAATTGTCACATCTGTTTCCCTCTGACTGACTACAGCAAAAACATGTTCTTTGCTATCAAGGATCACTGGGATGCCCCTGGGCTCACCTGGATAATCCAGTATAATCTCCTCACTCCAAGATCCTTTATCACATTCTCAAAGTCCCTTTTGCCCTTTAAGGTCCTAAGGAACCAGATGTGAGCATCTGTGGAGGTTCTGTCCCGGCCAGCATTGAGATAGAGGGAGGGGGTCAGGGGTGGGCCTTCCACTTGCTGCCACTGTCTCTGTGTTTTCTGCTGGTCCCCAGATCTGGTCCAGGTTTGTCTTCTGTCTCAAAGATTCTTGTTGCTTTTTTAGTCTATGCTTTTTTTAAAAAAAACTTGTTCTCCTGTGTGTGATTGTTCTCTCTGTGAGACTCTTCAGAGCCAACTTTGTCAAATCTGCTGTCCTCACAGGAGAGATCTTAGCATTCCCTGAGGCCAATTATCAGTAGGTTTTTGTCCCACAAGATAGAGCTCAGCCAAGGTTCTCCAGATTTTTCTGTTAGGGGGCGAGGAACAAACTTTCCTCTGTAATTTTATGTTCTGGAACACTTATTTCTAGATGTTATAATTGTAATAACTTTACTTTAAAACCCAGAAATGAGGCCAAGTGTGTTGGCTCATGCCTGTAATCCTGGTACTTTGGGAGATGAGGTGGGAGGATCACTTGAAGCCAGGAGTTCTAGACCAGCCTGAGCAATATAGTGAGACCCCATCTCTACCAAAAATGTGAAAATTAGCCGAGTGTGGTAGTGCATACCTGTCATCTGAGCTGCTTGGGAAGCTGAAGCAGGAGGATCTCTGAAGTTCAGGAGTTTGAGGTTGCAGTGAGCTATGATTGTGTCACTGCCCGTTAGCCTGGGTGACAGAGTAAGAACCTGTCTTAAAAACAAATTAAAAAAAAAAACCTTAGAAATTTAAAGTACATTTCCACATATTCCATGACTATCTGCACCTTTAAGAATGTGTTGATTGCTTAAATACTTAATGGCTCCAAGGTACTATGGATTCAGTTATGGAATCAGTATTTTTTTTTTTTTTTGAGACAGAGTCTCACTCTGTTGCCCTGGGTAGAATGCTATGACATTATCACAGCTCACAAAAACCTCAAACACTTGGGCTCAAGTGATGTTCTTTGTCTTGGCATTTTGACTACAGGTACCTGCCACAACACCTAGCTAGTTTTTTTCTTTTTTTTTTTTTTTTTTTGAGACGGAGCCTCAAGCTATCCCCCTGGGTAGAGTGCCATGGCATCACAGCTCATAGCAACCTCCAACTCCTGGGCTCAAGAGAGTTTCCTGCCTCTGCCTCCCAAGTAGCTGGGACCACAGGCGCCCACCACAATGCCCGGCCATTTTTTGGTTGCAGCCATCATTGTTGTTTGGCGGGCCTGGGCTAGGGACTCGAACCCGCCACCTTAGGTGTACATGGCTGGCGCCTTAGCTGATTGAGCCACAGGCGCCGAGCCGTTTTTTTCTATTTTTAATAGAGAGGGAGTCTTGCTCCTTCTGGTCTTAAACTCCTGAGCTCAAGTAATCAAATTGGCCTTGGCCATCCAGAGTGCTAGGATTACAGGTGTGAGCCATCACTCCTGGCCAAAAGAGCTTGTATTTTATTATTAAAAATGGCATCCACATAATTTGAAAAATAATGCAAGTAGTAACAAGGAACATTATTTACATGATTTATAGACCATGTTTGCTGTGGGTATGGATTTGCAGGCACCAAATATGACTCTAGCCTGATAGGTAAAGTTTTACCCAAGGTTGTCTGACAAAGTTCCTGGTCCTATTTGTTCTCCTGGGATCCTTATGCAATAAACAGAATATTGTAGTCCCTCTCCAAGAAAGACCAGCCAAGTACTCTCTGTGAAATGATTTTAGACGAAGGAGCTGCGAATGGGTACTCCTAAGCCTGTGGAGCGTGTCCAGGGCAGCCCAGCCACAGAAGGCCATGTGGCCTCACTCTCAATTCTCCTTCTAGAAGGAGGGACACCATCTGCACCATCAAAATATTCAGCATGCCCCCACGATGAGGAGGACCTCCCCTGGCCTTTTATAAGGAGTTTATCCAATCTCAGACAGTTGACACCCACACCCAAATGACATGTTTTCTTGGTGGTGAGTTCCTGAACCCCCAACCCACCATCATCTCTGTTCTTACTTCCCAATTCCTCCTCTTCTATCCCTTAATCTCTCCCTCTCATTTGTAGTTGTCAGCTCAAGGCACTTTCTGTGAACTGATACTTTCAAGAAACCTGCAAGAAATGTTACTTTCCTTCATTCTTCTATGCCTTGGTCAATTTAGCCTTTTTTTTCCTTCTTCTTCTATTGAAACTTCAGCTCCACCCACTTTCTTCTGAGAACCCATTATGGGCTTGACATGAAAAATGTACTTCAGTTAAAGCTTATGAAATCATGCTGTATTTATGATTTTTTTCCTTTTGATGTAGTTAATCATTAGGCCAAGTAAAACTATAACAGACTCACGACTCATCTTAAGAAAACAAGTTATGTTTGCCTGAGATTACTTTCTTGCCTCTACAAGATAGATTTTTCCCAAGCCTTAGCATTTTGTAACAAATACATTCCTCTCCGTACTTCACTTTCCTCCTGTAGTCCTGACTCCAGGGCTGGGAGATTCCAACTGAAAAGCTTTTCAGAGACTTTATTCTTCAAAATGTTTAGACCAGCCTGAGCAAGAACAAGACACCATCTCTAAAAATAGACAGACATTGTGACGGGCGCCTATAGTCCCAGCTACTTGGGAGACTGAAACAAGAGAATTGCTTGAGCCCAAGAATTTGAGATTGCTGTAAGCTATGATGCCATGGCACGCTACTAGGGGTAACAAAGTGAGACTCTGTCTCCAAAAAAAAAAAAATGTTTCCCCCAGACTTAGGATGTCCCCCTTAGCATCTTGACCTGGATATTTTTAACAAATGGACTAGGGGTAGAAGCCTATAAGTGAAGTAAAATCTCCCCAGGGATCTATTTGTTTGCCTGTTTCCACTTCACACCCACTGCAGATTTTTTTCTGGACATATTTTAAGGGTGACATGGCACTTTTCACTCAGCAGACAGTGCACGTCAATAAAAGTCTTACCTGGAAGCCATTCAGGAGGTTTGGGCTTATAGACACATTGCACAAAGGGCTGTGCTTTGGGGGTCTGCTTGGAGCTTTCAGTTCCTAAAACAATCCTGGGAGGTTAGTCCGTGGAAAACTGACATCTAACAAGGCTACAGGACTTGCCTCCAAACATGGCAAATCATCATTAGTCAGGGAGAGTAGGTTTTCCTGAAATGAGCTCTATCCCTGCCACAGTCTGAATGCTTGTGTGCCCCCCCCCCCCAATTTACCAGCTAAACCTAATCACTAATATGATGGTTTTGGTAGGTGGAGCCCTTTGGAGGACATTAGCTCATGAATGGGATTAGTGCCCTTATAAAAAGAGGTCCAGGGGGCTAGATAGCCCCTTCCAACACGTGAGGACAAAATGAGAAGACACCATCTATGAAGCAGGGACTGAGCCCTCACCAGATACTGAACCTGCTGGTTCCTTGATTGTGGACTTCCCAACCCCAGAACTGTGACAAATAAGTTCACATTGCTTATAAATCACCCAGTCTAAGGTATTTTGTTATAACAGCCCAGGGGACTAAGACAGCCTTTTCCCATATTTTGTTTTCTTCTTTCTTAACCACTAGATCACCAGGGACCCTTTCCCATATAAGGGATGGACTGTCTAGGTAAGGGAACCCTGCTGCCTGGAAGTCTTGGAGGAACTGAGCCCAAGCAGTCTTCCTCAACAACCTCTCCCCCAGGGACACCCAGAACTTCCAGTGAGAGCATGAACTCCACAGTATGAGAGACCCATGCTGCACAACACTAGCTTTATACCTTTGGAATGGATTCTGGGACTGCTACGCTCAGTTTGGAGGGTTGGGCTGCTTTGGTCATGTTCACCTGAGCTCTTTCATGAATAATCGAGAGAGGATGGGGGGGGAGGAATTAATCAGCCTAACCTCAGAGTGATGGACCCTCCCCCTTGAAGATCTATTACTATGACAGCTAAAGCCCAGAAACACAGTGAAAGATGGGGTGTCAGTGACTATTAATGGACTAAGAACCATGGGGAATCTTGTTAATTGTTTATTTGATTAGATTTTTTATTCCTCATTTTAACATCAGGAAGCACAGACACACACTCACACACACATACAGATACACACTCACACACTTAATTAAAGACAAGCACAACTGCCTCTAAAGCTTCTGGTATAGAAATTAATCTAAAGTCAGAAGACAGAGCATAAATAAAGAAAATAAACTCGTGGTTGTCATATTTGTTTTTCTCATTCCTATTTACTCACTATTTATGGTAGTCCTATAAAATCCCCTCATAATAACTTCTATCAAAAAGCTATCAAGGCGACTAGTGCTACTTGTGACCGAACTTCCTTTGAATAAAGGTTCCAGAGGACTTCTGTGGGTGGTGTAAACTTCCAGTTTCCTTCTCTGGAAAGTTATTTAGGGAAAAAAAAAGAGATTGTCTTAAGACTTATTACATCTACAAGTTGTTTTTTTGAGACAAGAGTCTCACTGTGTCACCCCGGGTAGAGTGCCATGGCATCATAGCTCACAGCAACCTCAAACTCTCGGGCACCAGTGATCCTCTTGTCTCAGCCTCCTGAGTAGCTGGAACTACAGGCACTTAGCACACCCGGCTAGTTTTTCTATTTTTAGTACAAATGGGCTCTCACTTTTGTTCAAGCTGGTCTCAAACTCCTGAGCTCAAGCAATCCTCCTGCCTCAGCCTCCCTGAGTGCTAGTATTACAGGTGTGAGCTACCAGGCCCAACCCATCTTCAAGTATTATATGCTTCCTTAGTCATCTAGTTATTTATTTATTTATTTAGTAAAAATGTACAAGTATCAGGCACTAGGCTTGTGCTGAAGGGAATACAGAAAGGTGGTTTTAGTTGCTTGATGGTATATAATCTAGTGGAACCCTTAGAAGAGTTCGCAGATGATTAAGATAGAGCAGATTATTAGTAGAGTGCTGTCATAGATGTATAGGCAGCATGCTTTGAGCAGACAAAAAAAAAAGAGTACAGTTGGCCTTGGAATAGTATGGGGGTTGGGGAACCAGCCCCCTGAACAATTGAAAATCCTCATATAACCATTGACTCCACAAAAAATTTAACCACTAATAGCATATTCTTTTTTTTTAAACATCTATTATCTTTTTTTAAATTAAATCACAGCTGTGTACATTAATGCAATCATGGGGTACAATGTGCTTGTTTTACATACAATTTGAAATGCTTTCATCAAACTGGTCAACATAACCTTCACGGCATTTTCTTAGTTATTGTGTTAAGACATTTATATTCTACACCTAGTAAATTTCACATGGATGGGTGGAGGGAGAGTAATTGGTGGGCCCACACCTACAGTGCATCTTACAAGGGTACACGTGAAATAGCCTTTTCTTGACTAGAAGCCTGGCCAATAACATAAGCAGTCAATTAATACATAAATGTACTAGTGTCTACAAATATTTTAGGCATTATACATACCTTTTTCTTCCCCCCGTATTTCTGGGTCATGAAGTTTGTTAGATTTTTTAAATTGTTGCAAATCTCTAAAAAAATAAGTATATTTATTGAAAACAATCCACATATAAGCGGACCTGCACAGCTCAGACCTGGGTTGTTCAGAGTCAGCTGCAATTCACTGTGCTGGTTAGAGAGAGAGTGAGCAGAGATTTTATGGTGCAAATGACCTTGAGCAGGGCCTGAATGAATGGCTCTGATGCCATTCTCTTCCAGAGAAGGAAGAGCAGAAGGCAAGGAAGAGGCCCCACAATTGGAAGAAGTCTGCTAAGGAAGGCAGTAGAGCAGGGAGAAGGTATGAAACCCCATCCTCTTTTGAGTACGTAGAGTCAAGGCCATAGATTCTTTGAGGCCTGGGGGAACCTTGACCAAAAGCTTTCCACCGTAGACCCCAAAAAGGCATTCTTAAATAAGAAAATCAAAGGGAGCCAAAAGAATGGTTTCCTGTATATTGCTGCACATTATCTTTTGTTAATAAGTCGAAGTTGGATAATTTAGCCTTTTATAAATAATATGCAGGTTACAAGTATGGTATGATCTTTGTTTCTGTTAAAATAACCTACAAATCTGCAAAGGCATTTACAAAAAAAATGTGAAGAGTGAGTAGAAGAATGAGTGGTGTTTTGGGGCTTACGGTTACTGCTCATCCAACTTTCTAATTTTCTAACAGTGATAGAAATGTCTAGGACTCTCCTTCCCTCAGTATAACCTGGGTCTCTGGAGCAGGATGGCCTGGGTTTGAACTCTGGCTCTGTGGGTCACACTGGCTGTGTGCCCTTGGACATGTTTGATTGCTCTGCACCTCTGTTTCCTCATGTGTGAAGTGGGGATAGCTGTGCCAGGTTGCGGTGAAGACTGTGAGTGAATATGCACAGAGTAGGGCTATCGCTATTATTCCCTCTATTTCAAAATAGCAGGATGACAGACCTGTCAACACATTGATTAGGTCACAGGTTGACTATTAGATGATTAATCTGCACACATCAATGTGGCTTGGCTGACCCAGCCCCAACTGCCTCCAATTTTCAAAGCAAGCCTCACCAGCTTGCAAGGGAAGGGTTTAAGACCCCCTCAGACCCCCTTCAGAATGCCAGGCACTGGGCAAGCTATGGACACTCAGTTCATGTCAGCAAGGTAGAAGTTGAACCTGTTAGTTTAGACTCATAAAAGGGGAACATATCAACCAGAGGCTTGGGTTTGAGATACTAGAGAAACAGATTAGTTGGGTGGCTAGCCTTTAAATGACTGTATTTTGAAACATAGTATAAGGGAGTGGTCTGACAGTTATTAGTGAATGTCTACAGTTCACTGGGGATTGGCATGAGCCGACTGGGTGACCCGCAGAATGTATGCTGCATTCACCTGGGAAGTGAAAACAAATACACCATGCCTGCCGCACCACACGGAGATGTGCGTTCAATCAATGTGAGGTGGTACAGGGCTGGGGAATCTGGTAAGAGTCCTCTAAGGTGATTTTGTACAATAAGGGATGAGAATCACAGGTGCCGAGAAAAGAACACAGGCTTTCATGAATCCTAATCCCAGACTCGGGTTTAGGATTATATATCACTAATTCTGTAACCTTGAGCAAGTCACTTAATCTTTCTGAGACTTGATTTCTTATTTGAAAACAGAGAAAATACAGAAGATATATCTACCTACATGTTGTGAGAATTAAATGAAAAATAATAATGGAATGTACTTACTAAGCTTTTGTACATAATTAGTGCTCAATAAATGCTAAATATGGCTCAGCACCTGTAGTTCAGTGGTTAGGGTGCTGGCCACATACACCAACTGGGGCTTGTGGGTACAAACCTGGCCCAGGCCTGCTAAATGACAATGACAACTACGATAAAAAAAAATAGCAGGTCATTGTGGCAGGCACCTGTAGTCCCAGCTATTTGGGAGGCTGAGGCAAGAGAATCACTTAAGCCCAAGAGTTTTTTGAGGTTGCTGTGAGCTGTGACACCACAGCACTCTACCAAGGGTGACATAGTGAGACTCTGTCTCAATAAATAAATAAATAAATACCAAATATGGCTTGTTAGCAATACATTTTTTATTAACTTAAAAGTCAGTATATTATGTCTTCCAAATGGGGTCCTAACTTACAAGGACTTTTTTCCTCCACTTAAAAGAAAAATTATTAATTGGCAGACTAAAATAAGCAAACATCTCAGAGTCAAGCAAACTCTAGGAAGAATTTAAATTATAGTAAGGATGCACCTGTATTTGATTGAGAAAAAAATATGTTAATTGAATATGCCATCACTTCGCAAAGTTTGGACTATGAATATTGAGCACAAAAATTGCTTCTGAAATTCTTAAGGTATTCAAAAACAGCTTTATCGGTAACAGCCTCATTGAGATAAAAATTTTAAATCCACCACTTTCAGGTTAAGCAGCCAGAGAGCCACTTATGGATGTGCAGTCCTTGCCATGGCCAACACAGAGGATCCAATGTACTGGATGATCAGGGTGGCCCCAGGATGACACATGCCACATCTCCAGAGTGGTCATCCCTTAGTATCAAGCAGGTTCCAAGAAAATAATTTTGCCCAATTAGAGACTGTCTGACTTTGTAGGTAAACATCTAAAAGGCTCTTTCTTCTCTGGGGAATGTTCTAGTCTTTCTCCCTCAGGATGCTCGTGTGTGGCAAAGGATACGGTTCCCACTAACTGTTTCCACCTGTATAGCCCAGCGTCAAACCCCATCCTGTTTCAGTTTCGGGCTCAAATAATAAACATAAACACTTTATACAACGGGCTGATCCATGCGAGCTGCTCTTCTGACTTTGCCCCAGAAATTCCACTCCAAACATATTCAGTATGGGAAGAACAAATCTGTTCTTTGAGTTATCATGAAAAGTATGCTATTGATTTAAGAAATTTATATTCTCTAAAACTAAGGATTTGTATTTGTGTGTACATCACACTGCCATCCACATTTACGAGAACAATTGGGACATTCACTAGGAAGGACCACACTGACTCCCTGCAGCCAGCCGTGGTCCTTTGTGTGAACACCGCTTCTCATGCTTTATTAATTTTGTGTGTGTGCCACACTACAAATAACATGTATGAGTCTCCATGAAACATTCATAGCTAATGTAGTTCCTGTTCTGAAATTTATTATCAAGCTGTTAAATTTATCTTTATTACCCACTACCTTAAGCCACCACATTAGGAAAAGGTTAATTAATTTCTCATTATTTTCCTTATCATGCACCTGAGCATGATTTTCAGCTTTTGTGCCATGTTTTATTTAGTATTACAGACTGTTAGGCTGGAAAGGAACTCAAAAGATTACTTAATGAGACCAAATTATATTAACTTTACAAATGAAGAAATGGACTCAAGATGATTTCAATGATTTGCCCAAGATTACAGTGTCTCATAAATTAAGAAATCATGCTATGCTCCAGGAACACAAGGCTTACGGCCCCGTCCCTGCCTGCAGAGATCCATAGCCTCATGGGGATAAGGACAGGTAAACTGGCAGACAGTTACAGAGCTGAGTGACAAACATCACACAGGGCACAACCACTGTGCTCCAGAAGCCTCAAAGAGAGGAAATGATTCCAGCACTGAGTGTTTTGGGAAGGGCTCATCTGATTTTCAATACTTCATTACTAAAATGATAAATAATGGAAACATTCTTAGACTCAGGGGAAATCCAAAAGCCTACATTTGACTTCAACTTCTGCTATAGGTTTATTCTATGGCTGTAAACAAATGACTTAATCTTTCTGCATTCTGGCACACTTAAATGGGGATAATGTGAACCCCAGGCGAATTGAAAGGATTATACAATGAATGTGAAATTCTAAGTACTAAGTAGTCATTGCTGTTCAGTACGCTTATTTAAAACTAAGCCTCTTCGGGAAAGGATATGATAAAATATAGGCCACCTCTCCTTGCCTGTCTGTCAGCGTGGAGCAGAAAACACCAGGGGAGCTCAAAGACAAAGCTTGTGTGCTCCTACAGAGCTCATTCTGCCCAAACATACTGAATCAAACCATCACAGAGGCAGAATCTCAAGGAGAAAAAGAAACAAAATACAGAGATATTGGGTTCGAGTGAGTGCAGATATCATAGCATTAGGACAGGCTGGGGTGGGAGAGAGCTAGTGGTCCATGTTAGGAATCACCATCAGAGGAATTACCACCAAGGAAACCTGTCTTTCTGATTCATATGTCTGATTGCTCAAATTACTTCAACCTGCAAATTCACTAATGAGCACCAGTTCCCCACCACAGTAGGTGTTTGAAGGTGACCTGAATTGAGATTCTGATTAGATAAATAGAAATCTCTCTATAAGTACCTTAGATTCCTAAATTCTAACTCTATAAATGTGTGCTTGAGAAACCAAGGCCCAAAGAGGTAAGCCAACTTGGCCAATCAGAAGACACAGAGAAGACACTAAAAGTTCAAGGACTTTAAAAAATAGAAGCAGCTCTAGTGCCCATTGTCCCATGAGTGGATTAACAAATTGTGCTATATGTATACCATGGAAAATTACACAGCCATAAAAAAAGAGGGAGACTTTACATCTTTTATGTTTACATGGATAGAGCTGGAACATATTCTTCTTAGTAAAGTATCTCAAGAATGGAAGATAAAGTATCCAATGTACTCAGCACTATTATGAAACCAATATATAATCACTCACACTTTCATATGAATGATAAAACACAACTAAAGCCCAGATTGAAGGGAAGAGGAGGGTGAGGAGAGGGGAGAGGCAGGTGGAGGGAAGATAATTGGTGGGACCTCACCTACTGTGCATAATGCAAGGGTACATGTCAAATCTATTAAGAGTAGAGTATAAATGTCTTAACACAACAAATAATTGAGTAGAAGGCTATGTTAACCAGTTTGATGTAAGCATTCCAAATTGTATGTAAAATCAGCACATTGTACCCTATAAATGCATTAATGTACACAGTTATGATTAAACAAAAAAATTTTAAAAATCCAGGTGCAAGAGAGAATGAGTGACAGAGTGGGGCAAGGCCTTGTGGCAAGTCTCCAATGAAGGAGGGAGGGACGCAGGATTGGGTGGGGATGTCCTAGATGACCATCCAGCCAGACAAAGGTTTGGATAAGCTATGGGAGAATTCCAGCAGAGGAGCCCTTGTCTTTGGGAGCATGGCCTTGGCCTACATGAAGGCACAGGTGTCCAAGGCCAGCAGTGGGGCCTTCTGGCTGGAGCTCTGTGGGACTCACCCTCTGCTGCTGCAGCTGGGAGGGGTTGAATGGGTAGGAGGACACAGGCCATGCTTCCCACCTCTAAACTCTCCGCTGCCCCTGGAGCCCACTGCATGTGACAGCTTGGCTATAGTGCTATTTGGCCATAATGAGGAAATCACTAAGAGTATAAGGACATGAGGAATGAATTTATCTTCTCTGTTTAGAGAAGATTTTGAACTTTCTTTCAATGGCCAAAAGGTGAAACCAGAGGTGATGACTGGAGATCTTGAGAAGCCAGGACACCTCAGCAGGCACATCCCTTCCCCAGGAGTCTCCGGCTGCCCACAGGAACTTCCTGGCCATCCAGCAACCGTACATGCATTCTTTATAATGACACAACTAGCAGTACATTGCAGCGCCAAGTTAGCTCCAATGAACTCGGGGCAGTGCGCTGCCTGGAGCCCTGCTGTGGAGGGATGTTTACTCAGTGTGCTTTCTGCAGGGACCAAAGACAGGCTGATGCTTTTATGAGGCACTGTGGTTTTGCTCTTGGGTAACACACGCCAGTGAAATGAGCAGGAAGTTTCCACTTTGGGATGTTCTATTGAAGCCAACTATTTAATACACTAAATGTAATGAGTGGGTCCCCTGCTGAGTTGCAATTGAGAACATAAATATATAGTAAACTAAACTAAATGAAGCTACTGTGACTATCTGAAAATGTACTTTTCCAAGAGGAACCTCAAATCTTCATGATGTGTTGTCCTTTTAATAAAAATTCTTCCAAGTGGCCATCATTGTCTTTAACATTACATAGTCGATCTTTCCTGACAAAAGGTATTTCTGAGGATGCTGTTGAACTAGATGATGAAATCAATCCCATTATCATTTCATTCATCACAGTTGTGTTTCAGTGAACTTGATTTTGCCTGTCCCCTTTTTAGATTTTTTATTTTTAGAAAAAAAGCCAATTTCATTTTTCTCTGGATTTTACTTTTCATAATAACTTTATAGCATCTTTCCAAAACCAACCATGCTAAATAGAAAACATGCTTTAGGCTAAGAAATATATACATATTTCAATCTTAAAAAAGAAAAGTTTACAATAATGGAATGCTTTATGATACAATCATCGTTCCCTGTAAACGATTAAGCATCTGTTGACAATGTTCAGTTAACACTGATGTCTTCATAATGTACTGATAATTAAACTCCATCTTCGTTATCAGATTTTCCTTATTTGAGTAATAAATAACATATCACCTGAAGCCTTTGTTTTATAACCTGCCAACTGATGTGCTGGTAAACTGGCTCTCCAATCCAGCAACTCCAGATTGGGAGCATTTCTTGATTTCTGTGATGTGAATGCTCTCACCATGGCTGTTCCCAAGCTGCAGGGTGAGGTCCTGGGATGTGGGCTGGGAAGATGCATGCAGAATTTGAGTGGGTCCAGTTTAGTATACGTGTCCACCTTCTGTACCCTTTCAGACTAACAAAAACACAGACACAAGGCAAACACACTCTACCCTCCATGTCCTGCAGTGCTCACCCCAGTGTCTGCGCAGGGCTATTGTTACAGAGCAGCACTGCGGTATGGCCCCATTCAATTATTGCCACAGTCCTGTGTAGACAGTGTCATTTCTCCCTATTAGGCTTTGGACGCTGATGCCAAGTAGGATTCAGGAGCTCACCCAGGGTGGGCTCCCTGCTCACCGGGCCTCACCTGATTTCTCCCCGAAGGGCTGGTAACCATGGCAAGGGAGGGACTGGGAGAATTAGCAAGTTGGCTTGTATTCTTTTAAGGGACAAATTGGTAACCTTTCTGGACTGTTTCTTATAAACCTCCATTTTGTTGGATGATAAAGGGGTCAGTGACTCTGTTGCAAAGGGCAAGACTGGCAAGGACACCTGCAATACAAAAGGCAGGATGGAAAAGCACACAGAGGCCCTAGGGTAGAGCAGTGTGGGCTCTACACCTCTCCACCCCCCAGCACCACCGCCTGGGCCAGGACAGGCCACTTCCTCCGCGGAACACCTGTCCAAGTGCGGACAAAATACCAAAGCCCTGTTCTTTGTTGCCCTTTGCACAGCTGAGAAAGCTTGGGATTTTCAAAAGAAATTTTTACTAAAACATCACCGGAAAACAAACAATTCATGAACAAAGGAAAGACCAAAAGCATAAAAGCTCTCTTTAAAGCTCTGATGTTGAGGCCTGCAAACTCTGTCCCTCTCGCTAGGCACACAGGCTTGTTAGCAGCACAGCCTGGAACCTGACCACTAGAGTCCCCCTCTGAATCCTGGGCTCCTTTCCCCTGCCACTCGTCTTCACTGCCTCCTTTCCGAGGGAGATATTCTCTCTACAGAACAGAGGAGGGATCAGAGATGAATGGGGTGACGTCACAGCTGGAAAAATGCAGCCCTTGCCCTGGAGAAGTTGTCAGGTGCAGAGACAGGAATTACCAGATTGGGGTCTTCTCTCCATTCCCATGGAGCACAGTGAGCAGGGGTTGGGACATGGAGCAGAGAGACCCAGGACAATGCCCGGACCTGCCTCAGCGTAGCAGTCTGTCTCAGGTGAGGGAGCAGGGTTAGAAGAGCCCTGGTGTCCTCACTCTGTGAGATGTAAACTCTGCAGTATCCATGGATGGGGATGTGAGGACAGAAGGAAGTGGCAGCACCTGACCTGCAGGAGATGACCTCCAGGTGAGCTAGCGCTGCCATGGAGATGGATCCTCCCAGAGCCCTGACCTCATTCCTCACAAGGGCAAAGGGCAAAGCATACTGATGCCTGTGAGTAGGCCTTGAACAGCACAGCTCTGGGAATTCCATGGTGCTGGCCCCAGGGGCTAATTCTCACTGTCAGTGGCCACTCAGCCTTCCCAAAGCACACCAGGTGCTCATGGGGGCCCTAGGCCCTTAGGCTTTGGTGACGACCTGAGGGAACATGAGGCAGGAAATAGGGGAGGAGGTGGAGGAAGATCAGGAGAAAGCAGCAATGAGCCATCCAAAATCACAGAGTTTCAGTCTCTGGAAATGTGCTGGGGAAAGTTGAAACGTTGAAGAAATAAGGAGAGATCATTTAAGTGAAGTTTCCTTTGGGAGCCTTAAGAATCAAAAGCAGAGAAAATCCAGAAATGTATGGCATCTTTCTTGAGAGGTCCCTATTGCCTAGGACTTCCTTCACTGCCACTCCACAATCCTCTCCATGTCACCTCTCACATGTCTTCCCTAAAGAAAGAAAGAAAAAGGAAGTAACAAAGGAGGAGGAAAAGAAGGAGGGAGGAAGGAAAGGAATGGAAGGAAGGAAGGAAGGAAGAAAGGAAGGAAGGAAATTACATGTAATAGGCCAATGGTTTTTAAACTTTTTGAAAAGTTGACCCATTTTTTCCCAAATACATCTTACAAGCTAGACTTTAAACTCTGAGAGGGCTGAAGAAATGTCTGGCTCCATTGCTGTCAAAACTCCAGCCTAGAACAAGGCCTGCCATATGGCAGATGCTCAGAAGATGGTGGTTTAATGAATAAGGAAGAACCCAAATCATAAAACTGATGCTAAGTTAGGAGTTCCCATTAAAGGTGAGAAATAAAGAGATTATACTCTCCTCTTATCTCTTAAAGTCACAAAAGTAGACCAAAAAAATGAAAATGAAGTAGAAAATGCCATCTTAAGAAGAGAAAGCAATTCCATGTCAAAAACAAAAAAACTTTCTACCAGATGGAGTGGCATTTGGGTCTGCTGAGGGTACTCCCTGGTGGCCTGCAGCGTGTTTATCCCTCACCCACTTCCTAACTGTGCCCATGAACTGCCTGAATGGCTGTCAGTGGAACTGAAGGATTCAGGCAGTAGGCCCGGATTAGGTTAAGATGGGCAATGTTCTCAACTCTTGGTCTGGGGTTGAAGAATGCACACATAGTCCACTCTAGAGCCCACTCCAACATATTCATTGGCCTTTTGTAAAGGTAGGTGTTATATTTTTTTTTCCTTTACTGGAAGTAAATGAGAAATCCAGTGGGTCAGAAGATTTGGCCAGCCTCTTGAGAACACCAAGGGAAGGCTTGTCTGAGAATTACAGCTATGCTGAGGATGCTGAGTTAGTAAACAGGAACAGCTTCATGTGGAAGTTGAAGGCCTGGATAAATCTTTGAAGCTGGATATACCTCTGGGCTGTTGTGCGGAAGAAAATAGACTTTGTATATATTTAGGGATGCTTTAATTCAGGTTTCTAAAGCTTGCAAGTGAGTCTGAGCTGCAACTATTGCAATGCTCCCTCACCTATCTCTTAAGATTCTTAGATTGCTGTGGAAGTAGAGGATTGTGAAGAATCTGCTGATCCTGCATCGAAAAACAAAGGTGCTGGCACACTTTGTTCTAGGAAAAAAATGATACTGAATTTCAACACTAAGTAAAGGTTCTGAGCTTTAAGGGTGAGAAGCAAATGCTGCAGCCATCTAGACAGACAGCGTGTTGGGTAGAGGGGAAAAGAAGTTGAGTCTCTTAAGTTCTCTCTAGGA
>CAUYQV010135509.1:0-18675 GCA_963574575.1 Galagoides demidoff
ATAGTATGGAGCATCTATTTTGGGTAATGGTTTACAGATGATTTGATTATTGACCTAAAAAACCAAGAGATTAAACCAAACAACTATTAATTCTGAGAGGAGTTTAGTAATCTAGTCAAATACAAAAGTCACAAGTGAAAATGGTTAGTTATCCTAGATATCAATAGATATCAATAATAACCAATTGAAAACATAAAGGGAAAAGGATCTCAAACTTAATAAGATACAAAAGACTTATGTAAAAACTACATTAAAATTTTACTGATGGACTTAGAAAGATACTAAAGCAAGTAGAAATACATACCAAATTCCTAGAAAATCTAATATTAATTCTTCCCAATTAAGCTATAAACTCTCAATGATAAAACCTCTATTAAAATCACAATAGAATATTTACAGCAGGTTAAACTATTTTGTTTATTGTACAGGTTGAGCATCCCTGATTGAAAATCTGAAATCATTTTGAGTGTTGATGTGATATCAGAAGTGGGAAATTCCACACCCGACTTCATGTGATGGTTCAAAGTTAAAGCATAGTTGAAACTTTGTCTAATTCACAAAATTATTTAAAATTACCTTCATATTTTTATGATTAAGTTTGGGTCTCATTCCCCAAATATCTCATTATGTATATGAAAATTTCCCAAAATTTGAAAATAATCCAACATCCAGAATGCTTCTGGTCTCAAAAATTTTGGATAAGAGATATTTAAAGAGGTAGAAAACAAAAATGTCAAAAACTATCCCCCCCCCCAAAAAAGATATGAAATGGCTTGCTATTTAAGGCAACCAAACTGATGTTACAAACCATTTTTAATAAATGCTGTAAAAGCACCACAAATCAAAACTAATGGGAGATGGCCAAAGTGGTACCCAGAGGAAAATTCATAGCTTCATAGGTGCATGCTGGGAAACAAGAAATGCTGAAAATGAATGAACTCATCTTTGACTTAGGAAACTAGAAAAGATAACAAAGAAAGTAAAAAGGTTAAATAAAATTAATGAAACAGAAAACAAAGCAATTAAATTTGATTAATAAAGCCAAATTGACTAGAGTTTAAGAAACTACCTGAAAAGAATAGTCACACCAGATTATTGAAAAGGAAATTAAAGGTGTAATCCTCAAAGTATACCAGGTCCAGTTAGCTAATTAGTTGAGTGATTAGTTAATTTTTAGAGATTGGATCTTACTCTGTCACCCAGGCTAGAGTGCAATGGTGCCATCATAGCTCACTGTAACCTCAAACTCCTGGGCTAAAGTGATCCTCCCACCTCACCCTTCCCAGCAACTAGGACTATAGGCTTGTGCCACTTCACTCAGCTAATCTTTTAATTCTTTTGTAGAGATGAGGTCTTACTATGTTGCCCAGGCTACTCACAAACTCCTGGTCTCAAGTGATTCTCCCACCTCAGCCTCCCAAATGTTGGGATTCTAGGCATCATCCACTATGCCTGCCTTAGGTCCAGCTAATTGAATAAATGCACTCTAGCAAACACCCAAGGAATGGATAATTTGTACACTCTAAACCTACCTATCGATCTATATGTACATACACACTTTCAGGATTACAGAAAATGATTAAAAGATCCTAACCAATTATAGAAGTTTACCATAGTATTACTAAAAATATTTCATATAATATAACATATTGCAAAGGAAAAAGCTATGTCACTCTTAGTCCTGAAGATGGCTGCAGGAAGGCTGAGCTGGAGGTGCTGGCTGGGGTGAGCCCACACGAGAGTGATGCCAGAACCTACCCCTCCATGAAATTAGACATTTGATTCAGGGAATACTGCGTCAGGACCAAGTGTGGCTCGTGAATTCCTCAGGATATCTATTTAATTAACACTATGTGATCATTTTGATTAACACCCACCTTTTTTTAATTTAAAAAACTCAGTAAGCTGGGAATAGAAGGAAAATTGGCTGATGAAGTTCTGGTGAGCAGGGTAACACGCACCCTGCCTAACCTGGTGGTGACAGGTCAGAGGCTTTCCCCTAAAATCAGGAAGAAGCTCAAGATGTCCACCAACACTCTGGCTATGTGCAGTGGAAGGAGGGGTGGAAAGTTGGGAGTAAAATTTGGGAAATAAGGAGATGGATTAGACAGAACCTAAAGGCTGTGGGGCTAAGTAACTCTAAGATGAGGCCATGGCTGTCCCAGACACTGCGGGGACAGGGCAAGGGGCTGTTCCTGAGTTCAGGGGCACCGTCAGAGCAGGTGTGAGGGCGAAACACAGACAGGGCGGCTTTGCAAGCCCTGCTGAGATGGCACTTGGAACAGAGACCCTGGAGCTGGAGAGAAGTCAGAGTTGGAGACTGGCTTTAAGAGAAGTGAGCATGGAGGCGGTAAGGCAGCTGCAGGAGGAGCAGAGGTTGCCCTGAGAAGCAAAAGGCTCCAGCCAGAGCAGCAGCGGGCGATTCCTCCCTCCCCTGCAGCCCCATGCCCTGCCCTCATTCCACCCTGGCTCCGCCTACTCTGACTTGCCCTTTATGACACTCCTTCCCTGAGGACCGTTTCTTTCCCCTTCTCCGACACACAGACGCTCAGTGTGGAGTCCATCCTGTGAGCCTAACCTTCCGCTTCTCCCACTTGGCTCATTCAGTTTTGCAAAAACAAATCTTGGCTGGGCTGAGTGCTCAAAGTTCTTTGTTTGTTGCAGGATGCCAGACTGCTGTTGTCTCTGTGCTGGGGTAAGACCAGCACCAGGCGTTGAGAATCTACTGAACTGGCTGCTAAAACTCATCTCCTGCTCCAATGAGGCTTCAAGCTCAGCCCTGCCACTGCCTCCCAGGCCACTTCTAACCTCAGCTTTCTCTCTATTACACAGATAAGAAACTATCTTAATTTGGTTTTTCTCCATTATAAAGATAAGAAACTAATCTTAATTTCCAAGCTCAGAGGGTTGTGGTGAAGACCACGCAGACAAAGGGCAGGAAAGAGGGAGAGGGCCGCTCTGCCCAGGCTGCTTTTCCATCCCAGCTGCGGCAGCCAGGCAGTGTTTGCTGGGCGCTGCTGAGCCCTTCCTAAGAGGGCTGGTTGATTTCCTTAGGAAAGTGTTTTAAAAATTGGCTGAATTCTCCCCTCTTCTCAGACCTCCAAATGCCTGTAAGTGATTTTGTGCAGGTGGTAGGTAAAGAAATGTTTATGCAAATTTGGTCCTGATTAGATGCAAAACAAAAAAAAATGTTGACTGCTTTTTGAGGTTGTTCATTTTTATCTGAGAGTTTATTTGCACATTAGATGCACACAATGAGATTTCCATCATTGGACTCACCCCGTCTTATTTGCCTTAATGTAATTGTCTGTTCAGATCCACTGATGGTGAAAATTGCATTTGTCCTTATCAGTGGAGATATTCTAAAAATGAGACGTTCAAAGGAGGGGAGGCTTTAATGCAGGGGAAATGTGTTTATTTTCTTAGCTCCTTTGAAATAGTCTTATCCCCTGGAATAGGATAATCTCTTTGCACAACACCAAAATTGATGGCTCACCATCACCTTTAATCAGGGAAGTTACTAAAAAAAGTAGGGGCCTGACTCAGAACATCTCTGTCAGTTCAATAATGTTCTTGGGTAACCTTGGAAGATTTGGGGATTTTCCGAGGATCCATGGTTTGTGCTTTGGCTGACAAAGGCAACTGCAGACTCTTCCTTTACTGGACTGCTGCTTGGGCCAAGGAATGCCCAGGGGGTGGGGGTGGGGGCAGGACGGGGGGAGATAGGAGCAAACAGAGCTTAGAGGAGGAGGAGGGAGTGATGTTTTCGCAATGAGGAACATTTAACTTCGAAATCACCCATCTATAGGGTTGTGACATTTGTTTTCTGCCTAGTACAAACATTTGGTGACATGCTCTCATCCAACCTAATAAATACCTTCACTAGGCTATAGATTTATGTGTAGTTTTAGACAGTTAGACCAGTGTAGGTTTGCCAGACTCCCTAAAATAAAAACAGTAGCTAGTATTAGTTGTGTGTCTGTGAGGTAGGCACTGTGTTGGAGTCAGCACGGATCATGTCATTTAATCTTCCCAATAGCCCTCTGGCTTGGGTTCTGTTATCTCCTATGGCTGAAGTTCTTCTAAGTAAGTCTAACCATCCCTTTCTCGGGGTGTGCTGCTGTCCACCGAGTAGGCCGTGAGGGCAGCACTGCTAACACTGCGCAGCGCGCTCCTGTCAACCTGAGCTTTGCTTTACCTTGGTGCAATTTTTGGGAAAATGGGGGGAAAGACAAGTAACTTCTTTCTGGATGACACAGTTGGTAGTTGGGGAGCTGGGACTCGAACCTGGGCATGTCCTGGCATCTGTGCCAGTGAGCTTACCAACGATGTCAGGAATGGCTGAGCACATGGTGGGCGTTTGGGAAATGCAGCAGCTCATCTCACTGTAACAAGGGAGAGAAAAGAATTGATTCTCGGCCTGGCCCATGAGTCTGCACGTCCTCCCCAAGCCCATGGGTTCTCTTCAGATGCCCCAGTTTCCTCCCACATCCCAGAGTGATATACGCAAGGTGACATCGGTTGTCTGTGTGGTCCCAGTGTGCATGTGAGTATGGCATGAGTGTGCCCAGCAATGTGATGGGCCATCCCTGTGCTTCCTGAGCCACTGTGATGGTCTCTGGCCACCTGAGACTCTGAACTGGAATAATTGGGTAAATAATTATCTTCCTTGTTTTATTAATCATTCTCTAGCTCACATTTATTTCAGTATTTAATATTAGAAGTGTTTTGGTCTTTATTTAGAAGTTTGGTGATTTTTTTTTTTTTTTGCAGTTTTTGGCTGGGACCAGGTTTGAACCCACCACCTCTGGTATACAGGGCTGGCGCCTTACTCCTTTGAGCCACAGGTGCCTCCCCAGTTTGGTGATATTTTTTGGACCAGAAACATAAGAACTTAATTCTTATTTATATCAAGTAGCTTCTGGCAAAATTGGTTTCATTATGTGCCATTTCACTTAAAGTTGCAACTTCTAAGAACCTACTGGTGACCTTAAGTGAGGACTTACTGTACAGTAAAATAATTGTGAAGGGTCCCTGGGGGCGGAGCCTGGGATGTGTGCTCTGTGCTGGCCATGCTCTGCCTTGGTTAAGAACCATGCCCCTGACCACTCACACTGTAATTCCAAGTGCTCACCTGGCTCCCGGGAGTAACCAGAGGCACTTGTCATAAATGCAGTTCCCCACTTCAGAGTTCCGGAAAGCACCTGTCCACAGCACTTACCCAAGGACCATGTATCTGAAGGTGCTCGGTAAAAGGTGTTGAGTAAATCAGATGATTCAAATAGAAGGTCATTTTTATGATTCACTGTAGAGAGTGCTTTGGACTAAAGCTCAGATCCCCATTCTGCTCTGCCCTGGTTCTTTCTGCTAAGCACCCTCTGAAAGGTTAGATCCTCTCTCTGGACCTCAGTCTTCCCAGCGGTGAAGTGAGGAGTGGCTGAGATAGCCCTTTCTGGCTCTTGTATCTTTGAAGGGCATGCGTATTCATTAAGCTCAGCTTTAAAAGAAATTCCACACATGGGGTTGCAGGCTTTGATTTGGATCAGGCGTCCTCAAAGTACGTCCCGCGGGCCACATGCTGCCCACTTATCTGGCCTGCCGGGTGTTTTTGCTGCCACTGCCTGTCCTGCTTAGCAGCTGACTCATCTCGGGGCTGGCAGTCCGGCCCTCCAACAGTCTGAGGGACAGTGAACTGGCTCTCTGTTTAAAAAGTTTGAGGACCCCTGATTTGGATTGTCCAATCCTAATTTTTAAGATAAAACACCTCAGTTTTCTGTAAAACAATGAGTTTTTGTGGATGGTGGTCCTCCTGCTCTAACCACTGCTAAAGCTGTCATCTCACCCAGGTTTAACTTCTGGGCCAACACTGGAGATGTTACCCAACTGCTTACTCCTGTGTTACCAGGGGACACCATTGTTCCTCCTGGGGGAGGTTGAGGAGACGGACAAGCAAGTGATAAGCACACTTCACCTGGAAGCCCCAACCCTTCCACACCACAGCCTCATCCGACCCGTGAGCTCAGGGCAGCCTTCACCCTCTTTGGTCAAGCTGGGGCAGCAGCTGTTCATGCTGAGATGGAGCTGCATTCTCAGCTTCTCCAAAGTGGGTGGAGTTTCTTTGGATAGGATGGTCATGCACAAAAGAAGGCAGCTGGTCTGCCTTGCTCAGCCCCAGCACCTGGAGTGTGCCTGGTGTGATTAGTGATCACCTGCTGGGTGAGTCTGATCCTCATTCCCTGACTGTGACTTCTCTGGAAGTTTGAAGAGGTGGAAGGCAATTTTTGAGTGTTTGGAGAGACACTTTTAGCACCATAATCATTTTTATTCGTATGTCCACCATTCAATCCTTCTTTTAAGAATGCTGTGAAGAGGCTGTGGGGACAGATTTTCCTTGTGTGAGACTGATCAGAGAAGCATTGAATCATGCTGCCGTCCATCTTTGAGAAATCTCCGTCTCTGCATGGTGGGTGGACAAAGAGGAGAAAACTGTGTCTGCAGAAACTCCGGATTAAAGACAGCCAGCTCTGCTGAGGATGCACCTGTGGGAGGTGGTAGGGTCACAAACTGTTAGTTGGCTTGTGGGAAAAGAGGACAGAGCTGAAAGAACTCGCAAACTAGCTGTGAGGCCTTCAGCAAAATCCTTCACCCTGAGTCCTGTCTCTCAAGGGACAACTCTGGGACGTGTTCTATACAGTAAGCTATCTCAGAAAATGGATTTCTCCCCAGCATGTGACAAAGCCTCGTGAGGCGACAGATGGAGGGTCTTTGAAGAGGGGAGCAAGTTGCTTTACCAACACCAAGCAATGGCTTTGGGATTTCTAATAACCAGAAATTACCAACCAGGACCAGCTTTGTTTATCCCTCACAATGTCTTTCAATTTCTCCGTTTGCTACCGACACATTTGACAATCTAGGGATTTCACATAAAAATTAGGCGTGTGGTTTCCCCTGAATACTGGCCCACATTCTTGCGTGGCCAGCAACTCTCCAAGTTTCTCACAGGCGTGGAGCCTCCTGCCTTTCTCCCAGTGCCCAACCTATCTCCCCTGGGCGCACCCAGCCCTGTGCACACCTGCTGCTATTGCCGTCACCTATACTTCTTTCCCATCTCAGCTCACCCCCAGGAGAGGCCAGAGGTGTCAGGGAGCTGCCTGTGAGAGTAGCTCTCAAAAAGGGGCAGATAGGAGTTCGTGGATAAACACCTGGGCTCTGGCACACAGTCGCAGGGTCTCCTGGGGTCCCCACTGGGGCTAAGTACTCACAGGCCCTGTGTGGCCCCTTCCCTTTCCTCCTGGTTCTCTGGGATCACCTCCTAAATAATTGATGTGCACTAACTTGTTGATCTAGGACTTGTTTCTGGGGACCCCAAACTAAGATAGCATGTTGACCCCATCCAGAAAGAGAAAGGGAAGGACGCCCTGTGGCTGACCTGGGCCAGCTGAGCGTCACCTATTCCACTGTCCTCTGAGATCGCATCTCTAGTGATACTCATGAGGCAGGTGAGCTACTCTTCCCAGAGTGGAAGTGACCTGGGGCCTCCCTGAGCAACATGTGGCAGATCTTTAGGGCCCTTGTGCCTTGAGATGCCACCTCCTCATCCCAGGACCCACAGGGCATCACATCAGGACAGGGGCCTCTTCCCGCCTGTCCATCTCCTGTCATCTCAGTGCTGAAGATGAAAGTGACCTGGTTAGAGAAGTCTGTGCCACTGTAAATGACAGGTGCGGGGTCACTGCTGTCCCTTCTCTCACAATTTTGTCTACTGATCAAAGAGCTTACACCTCTTCATTTTGAGGAATCATCTCTCAACTGGCCTCACACTGTGGAGTATAGAGGTAGCATCTGAACCCAGCTTTGTCTGAAGTCACAAATACCCCTAAAAGGTTTCCTAACTACTGCTACAGGGTGGCTGATGACACAATCTTCGACTCAGGCTCTGGAATGGGAGCTGCCCCAGTTCAAGTCTCAGCCACACTCCTTACCAGCTATGAGAATAGGACAAAGCCTGGTCATTCTGAGCACTGGTCTTCCTCTCTCACATGGACTGTCAAGAATTTGAATGATGTGATAAGCAGCTGGGTGTGGTGGCTCACACCTGTGATCTCAGCACTTTGGGAGGCTGAGGTAGGAGAATCGCTTGAGCCACGAGTTGGAGGCTGCCGTGAACTCTCACTGTGCTGCTCCAAGTCAGCCTGGGAGACAGAGTGGGAGGGACCCAATTTCTAAAAAAATTAAAATGAAGGGCAGCACCTGTGGCTCAAAGGAGTAGGGCACAGGCCCCATATGCTGGAGGTGGTCATTTTTGGCCCTGGCCAAAAACTGCAAAAAAAAAAAAGAGTTAAAATGAAAATAAAAGATATAATAAGCAGAAAGAACTTAGCATAGTTCTGGGCTTGTTGAAAGTGCTTGACAAACAATATTTATTAATATTTAAATTATTAAGATTCTACTTGGCTAAAGAAAACCGACAGGGGCACCAATAGAGCTGGAGCCTCTGCTCCCTGCCCTGGGTGCTACTGAAGAATCGAGACTGTTCTGGTTATTTCCTTCCCAGCCCTGCACCCCCCCAGGGAGAGCGCGTGTGTGCAGAATTCACAGCCCATTGAACACACTTCCTGAAGCTAGCTAAGTGAGCCCCCTGCAAGGAACTTCTGTGTGGCCAACCAGGAATTGTGGCATCAAATAATATTTAATTTCACTTCTCCCTAAATATTATTGAATTCCATTCCCAACAACTTTTCTTTTTGACTCACTCTTTCTGAGGTAGCTCAAGTGGAAAAAGAAATAGCTCAGACACAAGTATAGGAGCTTATTCAACAGAGGAATCCGTTAGCTTAACACAAGAAACTGGGCAATTTTTTGTTTCTTCATGTACATTATTTAGCGTAGTGATTACCACACATCCTTTTTTATTTTAGAGACGACTTCCCTCCCCCTTGGGAGGACATTTTTAGCTCTATGGAGCGTGAATTTTTCACTTATCTAGTGATTATTAGGTACAAAAATCATCTTTAGTGAGAGGTTCCTCCTTTAATGGTCTCTTTAAGGGGCCGTTTTCTGTGAATATGACACAAGCTTATTCAAGGAAAAGTAATGCTCTGGGTCCTTCTCACCCCCCTGTGGTGGCAGCAACTGCTGAGTTCCAGCTCGTAGACCTGAAAAGCTGAGGTGGATTCCAGTCCTGAACACCTCTCTTGTGTGGGCTTCTTTTTTGTTTGTTTGTTTTGTTTTGTTTTGCTTTGACGGCATCTTTGGTCCTAGAGCTAGAGTCTGGGCACTTAGTAGCTGTGTGACCTTGATCAAATCACCTCACTTCTCTCTGGCTCATTTTCCTTTGCTGTAGACTAAAAATAACATCAGTATTTACCTTTCAGGGCTGTGGTGAGGATTACGTGAGGTGGCACAGGTCAGGTATTTAGCACAGGGCCACAGCATGCACACCCTGTGTCAGATCATCACCAGGCCATCCCTGCCGTCATCACTTGAGTATAGCCCAGCTGCCCAGGATGCTCCTGGTGTACCCAGATCCCCTCGGGTGGAAGCCCTCTCTTACAACCCAAGGCACAGGCAGACTGCATTTGTTTGCTCATCTAGAAAAGGAATAACGGTGTTTACTTGACAGTGTGGTGAGGAGGAGATGAAGTAATGAATGTACTATTTCCCCTAAAAATAAGACCTACCCAAAAAATAAGCCCTAGCAGGATTTCTATGCATTTGTTAAATATAAGTCCTACCCTGATAATAAGACCCTGTGATGGGCATGACATAAGACATCCCCTGAAAATAAGCCCTAATGTGTCTTCTTGAGAAAAAATAAATATAAGACAGTGTCTTATTTTTGGGGAAACATGGTAGGTGAGTCACACAATGCCTCACATTGTTCAATAAGCAATAACTAAAAGCCTTGTTAGAGCTCTTGCTTTCAGCTTAGCCCTTTGAGGGAGTTTATATATGCAAGCAAAATCCCAATAAATCCATTCCCTCATTCCCTAAAGAAACGTTGAGGGTCTCGCTGGCCCCGGGCAAAGGAAAAGGAGTGACAGTGAATACCGCTGCCCAGTGGCGAGGTCTCCCCTGCTCCTTGTCCTGGTGCTGACTGATATCTGCGTCACATGGTAATAAATGCTAATGGAAAGATAAAGCGGGGTGTGGAGAGCAGAGGCGGTCAGGTTGGCAGAGGGGTTGTTGAAACAGGAGGGCGTGGGAAAGCTTCCCTGAGCGGGGAACTGAGGGAGATGAGGAGGGGCAGGCAGGTGGGGCCGCCATGGCAGAGTCAGGGAGCAGCCAGTGCAACGTCCCTGAGCAGACGGGGCTCCTGGAAACCATCACAGGTCTCTCTTTCTCCATTAACTCCTCAATTTTATCTCTGGCCTTAGAGATAGCAGTCCCCAAAGGCACGGTAGTCAAAGAACAGATGGACTTTGGGGAGGGCAGGGCTTTAGTCAACCCAGCAAGAAAACGTGAAGTCATTAGAGGCAGGGCTTTAGTCAACCCAGAAAGAAAACGTGAAGTCATTAGCAGACTCCGGTGGCCATCCCCTGCCCAGGACAGCTCGCCTCCGAAAGGCTTCCACAGGAGCTTCTTGTGTGGTTCAGACCATGGTCAACTACAGCTGCTAACCTGCTGACACACGATCAGCTAATTAAATCACTACACGTTGCTGGTTGCAAGGCTGAAGCTGGGGGAGTGATTTGTTATTATCTTCTCAAAGAACAATCCCTGGGCAAAATATTATTAGATTTGATTTTTCTAAAAAGCTGGGAGTAAAGTCATTTAATTATGGTGGTGTCGGAGCCTGGCTCTGTTTCCCCCTTGGCCCTTTCCTTTTCATTTCAGATCTGAAAGGTTCTTCTTAGAACAATGTGAAGAAACTAGCTTGTCTCCATTATTGCCAAAGTGGCAGTTCCCCTTCATCAGCCTCCTCCCGATCCACACTGTGAACTTGTATCCAGGCCTCTAGAAACAGAAAAAGTCTAATCCAGTCCCAGTCAGGCTGGGGAGCAGCTGAGCTTCACTTTATGCTGAGAATCCAGGGAGGGGTCCCAGAGTTTGGGGGAAACCTTGGGTACAGCCTCATTTGTTTGTTCAACACATTCTTCCCAGTGTCAACCGAGCACCTCATTTCTGCACGACACTGGGTGGGCGCCAGTGTACAACTGAGACCAGGCTCTGAGGCCCTGTGCAGAAAGCCCTTGAACCACGAACACCATCAGTCAAACCCAAGTGACCTGTTGCCACTGGACTTGGTCTGTTATTCCCTAGATGTGGCTCCTTCTTCCCACTTGTCCAAAACTAATGTGTCCATTGAACAGTGGCTCAGGTGAGGTCTCTTCCGTGAGGCCTTCCTGAATATTCCATTCCTTACTTTGAATTCCTCTTTTGTTCCCCCCTCCTTGGGTTTCCTCTAAACATTCTGTATGTTTGGCTCTCATGAGATTCCCCCTCCTTCCCCTCTCTCTGCTCCTCCCCTCCGAGGACAAAAGACCCTCTCCCTCCAGAACATCCCAGCAAGCTGTGGCAGTGCCCCCCCATACCCAGTATAAAAACAGGCCTCTCACTGCCCTTGGGCAGGTGCCATCTTTGCCCTGCCCAGGCAGGTCCCCGTCAACAAACCTGGCCTGAAGCTCTCCTGGTCTTGTGTCTGGGCATTCCCACTACACCTTTCTCTGTACCATATAATTGTATGTTTAATCAATTATGTATAGTTATATTTATATTGTCTTTTTCCAAATTAGATGACAACTTTTTTGAGGGCACGAATGTCATCTTGTACTTATTTGTCTCAAAACATCCATCACATGTGTGTTTTGTATACAGTACACGCTCACTCATTTAACTGGAAATTTCTCAGAATATCCTCAGATTATCTGACTTGAATCTGAGATTCCGCTCACATCTGCTTACTGTGCATGGGCCCAACTTCCTGACGCCGTTCACCTTGTCCTCAGCCAGCTGTCTGTGGTCCAGGCATTGCCCTGTCCGCCATCCACCCACTTCATTCACCCAGTAAAGAACATTGAACTAGCCACTGTGGCAAAATTTATGCTTTAAAATCCTTTTATTGTATGACTAATATCAATTGCTGTATCAGAAATGTGAGGAGACAGGCAGCGTAGGCAGTGTCTGCAATGAGGGCGGGGGTGGGGGGTGGCCTCCCTTGATACCAGAGCAGAGGCCAGCTCCTTCCTCCCGTCCCACGTCCTTGTTCTTAGAAGCCAGAAGTCATCAAAGAAGCATTCAGGCAACAGAAATAACACAGTGTTTTGAACTCAGAACTACTAGCCTCTACTTTCTAATGGTTTAGTAGTCAACAGAGATTGATAATTTAAGTCATTTAATTTAATTTCACACGCTGTGTTTTAGAAGCAAACAGTTTAGGATAATACAATTGTTACCTTAACAATGGCGTGAATTTGAGTTTTCTAAGGATACAAATGGGCTGCTTATAACTATTCTGTTGTCATCACTCACCCACAAGAGAACATCACACAAAGTAGGTATTTCGCCTCTTGGAAACAGAAACAGCTTGAAAGAACAAGGGAAGGCACCTCACTTCCCTGGGGAGGGGGGCAGTCAAATGGGATGTACCCTAAAAAACATCAGTGACAACAGGGGGGTCGGGGAGAGAGAGAGAGGAGGGAGTGGAGGGGAAGGCTTTCTGCAAGGGGAAACAAAAGAGGAAGAGAGGAGAGGAGAGAGAGAGCAAGCCTTGGAGGGGAGGGAAGGCTGACTTCACAGGGAGGCCTGGGCTGCTGGCAGGGAGGACACAGCCCCCAGTGAACCTGCTGTTTGGGCAGGCATGTTCCCTCCAGGAAACAATCAGACTCCCACCTGGGCTGTGGGCTCTTTCAGTGCCTTCCCTATAAAACCATCTAATCCTCTTTCCCCCTCTCTGAGACCCTTTCTTCCCAGCCAAGCTGGCAATCTTCTGCTGGCTCACGAAATTCAAGGCCTACATCATCCAAACACAATTAATTGACTCAATACCCTGATCTACTGCCAAGCAGGTCTGGATAACCAAAGAGCCATCAAAAAGCAATGTGGCTACTAAGTACCCAGAAACTAGGACCCTTGGCATCTACTGTAGAAGCTATGGGCTTGAGTTCTATCAACAATCACTACAGACCTTCCTTCTAAAATAAAACAAGAACGTGATTTATTTGTGGCTTGGAAAGAGAATTTTATTCACCTATTTATTTGAGAGGAAAAAGCAGATATAGGTGGTATAAGACCACAAGCCAAAGAGGAAAAAAAAAAAAGCCCTGTTTTATTCTTGAAGGATTTGATTACCAGCCTTTCCAGTGTTTGAGGAAAATATTTCAGGAGACACTGATCATTTGCATGAGCTTGGGAGGCGTTTGTGCACCTTTCCCAAAGCAGAAAAGAATAGAAACAGAAAATGGTTTGTTATTCCAAAAGGTAGAAATGCAAAAAAGTCAGAATATCATGGAAAAGGAGAGAATGCTCTGCCTTTTGGAGCGTTGCTGTGTAATAATTATTTTTAAGCCTTTCGAATGGCTACCTTACTGAATTTCCTCTTCTATAGCAGCTTGAGAAAAACACATGAAATTAATTGTTCTTGCTCTTGGGCCCCCATTTACGTTTATTTATTTATTTTGCTAAGCATATCTGTATTTAAAGAAAACCCAGGGTTCTCTTTGACATTCCAGCCAGAAGCCTGAAACTTCTGAAATGGCATCAAGGGGAAAGAAAGCAGCTTTGCTGATGGCCACACCATCCTGTCTTTTCTGTTTGTAGTAAATAACTGACTGGGATAAGGATATTCAGTCATTTCTTTCTTGTTCTAGCCAAATGGATACTTAGTTATGAAAAACAGAATCAGATAGCTACAGCTCTGGGACTGAGCAGGAATGTAGGCTCTCATTTTCTGTGTGACCTTGGATAGAACAGCGAGCCTCTCTGAACTATTCCTCCTGTACAAAATGAGGATTATAATCTCCATACTTCACAGAGCTCATCGAGGGTTCACAAAAAGCCCACCTCTTCACAAAGAAACCCCCTGAACTACAGTGCCTGGCACGTGATTACTACTTGCTAATACTAGCAATTATTAGTTACCATATAGCAGTCCCTTAGCCCCAGATATACCACCTCTCCCAGGATACAGATTTTGTGTGAAAGCTCTCTGTAAATTTCCCACTTCCAGCATTGTCTATGTGTTTTCTTTATTATTCACAGCACAAATATTTTATTTTAATTTCAAAAATTTTTTTGCAACCATTGCTGTAGTGGAAGTCAATTGATTCTTGATAAACTTATTTTATTTTAATATTTTTTTCGAGACAGAGTCTCACTATGTCACCTCAGTAGAGTGCCATGGCTTTACAGCTCATAGCAGCCTCAAACTCTTAAATGATTATTTTGCCTCAGCCTCCCAAGTAACTGGGACTACAGGTGCCCACCACAATGCCCAACTATGACAACCTTATTCTTATTATCAGTAGTCCATGATGAAATCTGATTTTTTAAAAAAGAAAAATTTTAACATCTCTAGCTGCCTGGGTTGGCTTGCTTGGTTTAGCTGATTAGGCCGCCTCTCTGGTCCGGCATCTATCACCTTTTGCTTGGCTGTTTTTCATTGCAGGAGATCGACATCTTTGCATCCTTCTGTCAATACTTTGAATCTTGTTTTTCACATGAATGCCCACCCCGACGCCCACGATGAGATATTGATTTCTCCTTCTTGTCATTTAACATTCTCATGGAGACCCTGGCAGGCCAATTTACAAATGATTGCAAAAGTGCTTTGGCAAATGGAGGTGTTTCTGACTGAGAAAGAAAAACACAAACTATGAAAATTCTGCACCTTTCCACCGCGCTCATCAGTGCCCCACCGTCTCCCCCTAATGAGCAATTTCAGTCACTGCTGCCAGTGGGGCCTGCCTTCTCCACCCTGTGAGCCCTCGGCCCAGGACTTTGTGGCTGGGGTTGATTCTTTCCTGCCTGGAGGCTTCTCCCCAGGCCTGTTCCTTTCTTGGAGGCTGGTCTTTGCCTGAGCAGAGACTTGTTCTGAAACCACCACCACAGGGTCAGGGTGCAGGTCCACAGCCCACCAGGCAGACAGCACTTCTCTGACCCCATCTGTCAGCCCTGCAATTCGTGGGCCTTCCTGGGGCAGAAGCCACAAGCCGCAGAGCAAAGCTGCGTCAGACTGTGTATTGCAGGGTTATTTATGAGTCCCTGGCTTGGATGTCCAGCCAGCCAAATGGGGGGCTGTTTGGCTCACACAGTCTGTCTCTGAAGTGCAATTTGGAGATACAGAGAAGTCAGGGTGACTCTCCATCATCTGCTGACAGTGGTTATTATCCAGAAGCAAAGCTGAAGGCGGCTGCTGTGCTAATGACTGCTTCTCATCTCAAAGGCTCCACCATTCACCCCCCAGGTTCCCCCAAGAGCCTCACCTGGAGCACCTCCCTCCCTCCCCCCCAGATGATGTTAAGGTCTTCCTTTACAAATCCCTCCCATCCCATGTCCCTGCAGAATGATGGAATCGCTGTGTCTAGACAGGCGCCTGTGAGGAGCTGGGAGGATTTCGTGAGCCCACATGGCTTGTTTGTCATGGTATCTCCTATGGCCATGGAGACAGAGCTGACACTCCTTCTGAATGCAGCTGGTGAAGCAGATGCCAAGTTCATTGCCTGCCTCCCGCCCACAACCCCACCCCTTGTGCCCCCATCACACTCACCTCCACAGGTGCCCAGCAGCCCGGGGTTCTGCCCCAGAGAGCTCCTTCTTGCCCTGTTCATCTTCTCAGGGTGTGTCAGTGGTCATTGGGGTTCTGAGTCTCCCAGCTAGACCAGGTCAGGCGGCTGCTGGAAGCAGTGCCCTTCCGCCGTCCCCGTGTGAGAATGTGCTCAGCTCATCCCTGGTCCCACCCGCAGGGACCCAGGGCAGCCCTGCTGCTCTGCCCACCGTGGCCTCCAGCAGGGGAGGCAGCATGTGGGCCCCTCACATCCTTAGGGCTCCTTATTGCTGACCGGCTGTGCAGGACCAGTGGGGTCATTGAAGGGGAATCTCGAGTCAGCAGTTGGGCAGACACATACTGACCTGAAAACTGTCTTTTGTCAGTCAATTAACCCTGGGAAAGGCTAAAAAAGACCTGCTCCCTGGTGGGTCACACGGGTGTGGGCAGGAGAAAGGGCGCAGACCGCCGTGCTTACTCTCCTGGACCCGACAGGAGTGTGGGAGCAGCCGAATTTCACTGGCTGGATCCCGGAATGTTGGAAACAGCAAGATGACCGTCTGTTTCAAAGCTGATGTGTGGGTGTGGACACTCAGGACTCTCCATGTACAAGATATAATTAAAGTATCAGATGGAGTAAAATGTATCAAAAGATGTAAAAATGGAGGCACTGGGGGAAAAGTCATGTTTTTCCGTGGAAGGATGTTGCCCCAAATAGAGTATAGAGCAAAGCATTTTAATTTTTTGTTCCCGTTTTGATTATTAAAAATCCCATTATTTGGGGCCCTCCTGTGGCTCAAAGGAGAAGGGCACCGGCCTCATATGCCAGAGGTGGCAGGTTCAAACCCAGCCCTGGCCAAAAACTGCAAAAAAAAAGAAAGAAAAAGAAAAAAAAATCCCGTTATTCTCCGTATCTGTCTCCTTGATGAACTAAACACCCAGGCACCCCAGGCACTGGCAGAGGCTGAATCTTAACTCTTCACTTAGAAAATACCTACCATGTGCTGGCCAGGTACTGGGTCCAGTGAGTGTGTTTCAGGGTCGTGTGGGACACAGCTCCTGTCCTCAGATGGTGCAGGGTGGGGCGTGAAGAGACTGGAATGTGGAATCCACTGTCTGAGTTGGAATCACAAACCTACCATTTAGAAGCAGCTTTGACCTGGACATGGCCTTTAATCTCGCTCACTCCCAAGTCCTACATCTGTAGCCTGAGGTTAATGCTGATTATCTTAAGGTGGTTTTGAAGATTAAATAATATACAGACTTTTAAAAAGAAAATCAGATCATGGCCCTCACTCAAAACCCTCCAAAGTGTTGTTATGAAATTTGGAATAGAGTTCAAAGTTCTTAGCCATGGCTACATGATGGTGCATGAGGCTGTCTGCCTCTCTGCCCACGTCCCCTCTCTCTTTGTGTGCCTGTACTCTGGGCTCCACCTCCTTCTCCAGCATCCCAGACATCTTTCTGCCCCAGGGCCTTTGCACTGGTTGTTGTCCTCCCAACAGTCACAAGACTTTTGCTCACATTATTGAGGTCCTTGTTCCAGGGCCACCTTCTCAAAGAGCCCTTTTTTGCCCTTCAGTCTAAAATATCATCCATCACTCCCATTTCTTTAACTCTTCACAGTGTTGTACTCCCTATGGCCTGAAAAGATAGAGTCAGACCCCCACTTAGATTAATTGATTGGTAATTTATTTTACCTGCTGCAGGGGCTGCTGCTTTGAGAGGCAGTCAGCAGCCAATTAGGGGGTAGGTTGCCTTTTATAGGTTTTGTGCAAGCATACTACAGAAGTGAAACTTGGCTGGTTAAAAGGGGTTACAGCTCGGGTAGTCATGGAACATGTAACCAGCAATGGTTACAGTAATGTAACAATGATTAATACAGCTTTGGTTGACAATGGATACATCTCATATCACAATGGTTATGGTTATACAACAGTAATTAATCAAGTCTTGGTGAGTTTTCCACCATTGTTCATCTACTGAGAACTTGATGGTTTTGTGAAACTTGGGACTTTTCTTCCTTGTTCTGAAGCTTGTTCTTGGCAATCCTAAGGGGAAGGAGGGGGCCTAGGAATGTGGCTGGGGAGGCCTACAGGGTGGGGGAATGGGGGAAGGCAGGGGGAACAGGAGCTTGCCCATAGAGAGAGGGAATGGGGGAAGGCAGGGGGACCTGGGGGGGGGGGACAGGAGTTTACAACAACAGCCATGATTCCTGGCCAACCTGGTGTGATGTGTCTGTTTGCTCCTGTCTGCTGTCACTGGAAGGAAAACTGCACAATGACAAGGTTTTTTTATTTATTTATTTTTCATTGCTGTCTCATTCATTATTTTTCTTATTATTGCTGGGGATTCATTGAGGGTATAAGAAACCAGGTTACACTGATTGCATTTATTAGGTGAAGTCCCTCTTAAAATTGTGTCTTGCCCCTAAAAGGTGTGTCACACACCAAGACCCCACCCCCCTCCCTCCCTCCTTCCCTCTCTCTGCTCTTCCTTTCCCCACCCCTCCCTCCTTCTTTCTCTCTCTGCTCTTCCTTCCCCCACCCCTACCATGTCATTAATTGTCGTTAATTGTCCTCATGTCAAAATTGAGTACATAGGATTCATGCTTCTCCAGTCTTGTGATGCTTTACTAGGAATAATGTGTTCTACCTTCATCCAGGTTAATACAAAGGCTGTCAAGTCTCCATTTTTTTAATGGCCGAATAGTATTCCATGGTGTACATATGCCATAGCTTGTTAATCCATTGTTAAGGTTGGTGGGCATTTAGGCTGTTTCCACATTTTGGTGATTGTAAATTGAGCTGCAATAAACAGTCTAGTGCAAATGTCGTTATGATAAAAGGATTTTTTTCCTTCTGGGTAGATGCCCAGTAATGGGATTGCAGGATCAAATGGGAGGTCTAGCTGGAGTTCTTTGAGGGTTCTCCATACTTCCTTCCAAAAAGGTTGTATTAGTTTGCAGTCCC
>CAUYQV010135510.1:0-23174 GCA_963574575.1 Galagoides demidoff
GCAGTGTGCAAACCTATAGTTAGTTACAGCTACTAGGAGGCTGAGGTGGGAGGATCATCTGAGCCCAGGAGTTTGAGGCCAGCTTGGGTAACATAGTGTAACCCTGACTACAAAAAAAAAAAAAAAAAGAACAGGTGGAGCCTGTGGCTCAATGAGTAGGACACTGGCCCCATATACTGAGGGTGGCAGGTTTGAACCCAGCCCCAGCCAAACTGCAACAAAAAATAGCCAGGCATTGTGGCGGGCGCCTATTCCCGGCTAACTTAGGAAGCTGAGGCAAGAGAATCGCCTAAGCCCAAGAGCTGAAGGTTGCTGTGAGCTGTGACACCATGGCACTCTACCGAGGGTGACAAAATGAGACTCTTGTCTCTAAACAATAACAACAAAAAAAAAACCCAAAGATATTCCTAAGGATGCTGAAGAAACGAAGCACCCCTCACCTAGATGCCTTCTCTGCTGTCCACCCATTCATAAGGGGTCTGTGGAGATCTTCACAGGGGACCTCAAATGGAAGCAAACTTGTGATTTGTGCAAAAGGAAGCCAGGAGGTAGTGAAGCTCACTCCCCACTCCTCTTTTCTTCCTAGGTGTGCCATTTTTCACAGTGGAGCCAAAAGATCTGGCAGTGCCACCCAATGCCCCTTTCCAACTCTCTTGTGAGGCCGTGGGTCCCCCTGAACCTGTTACTATTGTCTGGTGGAGAGGAGGCACGAAGGTTGGGGGACCTGCTCCCTCTCCATCTGTTTTAAATGTAACAGGTGAGCAGTGTCAGGAGGGGGCTGGGAATAAGCTGGGTCCTTGAGGGTGGGAAGCTGGCAGAGTTTGAATCTGCTTCAGTTGCCAAATTTGCTGTTGTGAATGTCCAAAGCAAACCCCAGTGCCTGGGTACGTGAGCTGCGCCATTACTAAGCTCATTAGTCAGGTGTGCTAGGCTGGCTGGGTGGCTGATTAGTGGTGATCCTGCTGTGTGTGCCTAAGGAGGGTGTGGGGCCTCCTTTTGCTGGCAGGCCAGATCATGCACAGCTGGCCCTGGGAGATGAATTGTATGAGACCAGGAGCACCCATCCCTCCTCCCCCTCCCAAGGGACAGAGCCAGAAACCAGCCCACGCAGAGTTAGGGAGGAGTATCTGGCGGACACTGAGAGGACAAGATTCTCAGGCTGCAGAGGGGAAGGAAGGGAGTGAAAAGGAGTAGGGGGAGGCCAGCACAAAGATACATGGGCCTTCTCCAGAAATCTCCAGACGTTTTTCCAAACAACAGTAGCGGTTCATACCTCTGCAGGTCATGCCTGCACACCCGCCTGTGCCTCATGATCCTCAGGCATGGACCTCACATGCTTGTGAGGCGTGCTTATCTGAGAAATAAAGTTTACTGTTTCTGGTTGAGGCTTGACCTGAGCAAAAAAAGTGGGAGACCGAGCTTGGTCTCATGTGCCAGAAGGTAAGAGGGAAGAGGCGCTGAGCTGTTAAGTCCCCAGCAGTTTGAATCTTGAGAAGAGGTGGACTGCAGGGCCTGTTGGAAGCAAGGGCAGGTCCGGTTCTGGAGGCGCTGAGTCGGAGCAGATTGGAGAGGAGGCTGGGTTCACTTCCTTCCAGATGTGCGTGGTTGGGACCCTCAGGCAGGCAGCCTGATAATGAGTACTCACTAAACTCCTACTCTATACACCACACTGTGCTAGGCACCACGGGGGAGTGAAGGAACACAAAGGAAATAGAAGCCATTGTTCAGCCCCCAGAGAACTGAGTCTAACTGGGGAGACAAGACATATGCATAAGGAACTGAGAACTATTGCTAGGCAAAGCATCTGCAGATATAGCAACTATAGGGAACTGAGCAGGGAAGAGCTCTGGTATGCACAATAAAGGAGTGACCGGAAAAGGGAGATAGTTTGTGCAATTTGTGGGAGAAGGGATTGAGGTGGGAGAAGTGGTGTAACATTTCTCAAGTGCTTACTGCATGCCGTGTGCTTTACATATGTTACCTGATTCTCACAGTTCTCTTAGTTGAGAGATGAGAAGACAGAGCCCCGCCCAGGCTCATTAGTCTCGAGTCCCTGTTCATTTCACCATGCTTTACTGTCCATCCCTTTCCTTTGGCTGGAGAGACTTCTAGGATGTTCAGGCCAGAGCCTGAGTGGCCCCCTTCCCCATCCTCCTCATAGAGAGTGGGAATTGCTGTTTGGGGGGCTGACTGAGGTTTTCTGGTCCCAGGGGTGACCCAGAGCACTGTGTTTTCCTGTGAAGCTCACAACCTAAAAGGTCTGGCCTCTTCACGCCCAGCTACTGTTCACCTTCAAGGTAGGAGGACTGAGCCAGGTGTGGTGGCTCACACATATAATGGCTCACACACGAAATCCCAGCTACTGGGAAAGATGAGGTGGGAGGATCATTCCAACCTAGGAGTCCAAGGCTGCAGTGAGCAATCTGGCTGACTGCAGCCAGGACAGGCTTGGCAGAGAGGAACGGTAGGTGAGGCCAGGGGCATACTCAGTGAGCTGTCCTGCAGTTAGAATCATTTGGTGTTCCAGCTCCCCTCCGTCCCTCTTGGGATCTCAGAGAGGAGGGGTTAATTGGCATAGCTCCCATTCCTAGTGGGAGCACCTGAGACCCCGCCACGGCTGAGATGAGAATAGAATCCTGACGTCACAGCAGATTTCCCATCACGAAGCAGAGTCCTTCAGAGGGAGAGCGAGGGAGTCAGCAGGAGATGGTTAAAGCTCACTGCCCAAGCTTGTTTCTGGCACTCCCGTGAGGTAGTTGGGGGGTGGGGAAAGCAGCCTCCCAGGAGGATGATAGCAGTGGAGACCCTAAGGGCTGGTACATAGGAGAGGGAGGGAGGGAGAGAGCTGGTGTGTGGGCTGTGGCTGCATGGGCAGCTGCCTGTCTCCTTTGTGTTTCCTGAGGCTGGAGGTGCTGCCCCCACATACTCTCTTCTCATTCCTTGGTCAGACAGGGCCCCTGATTCAGGGGGAGGCAACCTCTCTCAACAGCCTAGGCACTCTCCCAGGTATGAGTAGCTGTGCCCTACTGGTTGCTTGTGTAACACTGTGGTCCTGGGAGTGCCCCAGACCCTAGGGAGGGACTCAAGTCTTGACTCTCATGCCTCCTGCTCCCTCCTCTTGAAACCTTACTGGGCACTGACTCTTAAGTCCCCATCTACAGCACTGCCTGCAGCCCCCTTCAACATCACGGTGACGAAGCTCTCCAGCAGCAATGCTAGCGTGGCCTGGATGCCAGGTGCTGATGGGCGAGCCCTGCTCCAATCCTGTACAGTGCAGGTAGGCTGAGATAGATTGGACAGGCTCTCTAGCCCCGTCCATATTCATTTTAGCTGCCTGGCTAGCACTTTGTTGACAATGGTATCACCCATACTAGACTTGCCAGTGAGGCTTGGTCACCAGCTCTGTTCAGCTGCTTTTCCTTAGCAGAAAGAGCTCAGACCACTGTGTGTTATCACGGGGTGCTCTGGCAACTCAGTAACTGCAGATTCCCTCAAGCCCGGGCATTTTTCAGGCTGGAAAGCAAATACTAGGTCAGATTTGGGGTATCTGGAAGAGTTTTACCTATATAGATGCAAATCCAAATTTGATTTATCTGATATCACACTCTCATGCCTCCCCTCCCCCCAACCATCTCAAGCCAAAGAGAACAAGAGAACCAGAAGGGGTCCTAAGCCCTGGTGAGTGGAAAACTGAGTAAGGTGATGTTAGAAACCAGAGGCAATGCAGGCTTGCTCATTTTTGTCTGTTTTCTTAAAAGATATTTAATGAGTGAGCACCTTTTAAAACTGTTCTAGGCAATTCCCCTGAGCAGGAGGGGCCCCTGGACTCTACTGTTTAAAGGACCCCACTCTGGCCCTCCTTGGCCATACCTTTTGGCCCTGGGCAAGGAGTCTATAGGGCCAAGGGGGTCATGGCCATCCAGATCATGAGGACCCCCTCACTACCATATATCACAGTCTACATATTCAGGATCTCTTGCCCTTGGCCCTGAGTCTGCTTCCAGGGCCTATGTGGGCCTCTTTCCTGGTCCATTCTCCCAAGAATGACTACACTGTGATTGATATGTGCAGCTCTAAGCCATTGTGAGAAGGATGGGAGCCGAGCTTGTGCACATGAGGCCTCTTGTAGCACAAACCCTTGGCTAGAAGCCAGCTCTTCCAGTGCCACCTCATCCTGACTTGGGACTCTAAGAATCTAGAGAATTATAAATGCAAACCTGTTTTGAAGGTTTATTTGTCAAGATATTAAGATAAAAAGTATATAATAGTTAACTTATAATATTTGAATATTTAGCCATATAGTACCCAGATCTCTATTTGAACTCTTTTCTTGCCCCCTAAATTTAAAGCAAGGGGTTGGTTCATGGTGCCCCTAGGCTCCCAGTTTCTTTGACCTTCAGAAGCTCTGAGACCTCGAAATAGCATGTTACCAATTACAGTAAGTGGTAAGTATTTTAATAGTTATGCACCAAGTACAAAGGGACAAGGAGTTTTCTGTGGTAGATGAGAATGGCTTTCTCCAAGAAAATGGTATTTGAACTGAGTCTTAAAGGATGAGTTAGGGCTTTGCTAGAAAGACCAGGTCATTCCCAGTAAAGGGAACAGCATTTGCAAAGGCATGAAAGTGTGGAACCCAGTGTGTTATTGGAGTAGGAGCAGGTGGGAGGGGATGAATTACAAATATTTAATGATAGCCGTAGAGGAAGCATTAATTCAAGCTCCTGTACTTATAGCCCATCTTCTGTCTCATCTCACAGGCCTTAGGGACTACCCTTCCCTGTATCATTAGTTTTCTGCTTTTCTATAGGTGACTCAGGCCCCAGGAGGTTGGGAGGTCCTGGCTGTTGTGGTCCCTGTGCCACCCTTTACCTGCCTGCTCCGGGACCTGGTGCCTGCCACCAACTACAGCCTCAGGGTGCGCTGTGCCAACGCCTTGGGGCCCTCGCCCTATGCTGACTGGGTGCCCTTTCAAACAAAGGGTCTAGGTAAGGGACTCCAGAGAGTCTGGGCAGGGCTGCAACAGGGGAAGTGCAGTGTTGGCTTGAGTTCTGAATGGAGTTGATTGAGAGGAGCTACCTGACAGAGAAGGTCAGGCAGCATTCAGCAAATGTTTGCTGAGCACCTGCTTCCTCCCCTACTTACCACTTGGCATCTAACTTTAGGAGTGGAACAGATAAGCAAACTAAGAAAAATCAGATAACATAGTGATAACAAGTGCCCCTGGGCAGTCAAGGAAAACCTGTGAAGAGATCTTGGGTGAGGGAAGAAGCCATGCAAATATTTGGGAGAAATCACCTAAGGAAGAGGGTACAGGAAGTGCCAAAACCCTGTGACAGGAACTTGCTGGAAATTCTCTGGCCAAAAGGCTGGCATAGCTGTGAGAGGGGAGCAGTGAAGGATGGGGCAGAGGGGCAGTAACTATGCTGATGAAGAGCAGCACTGCTGAGCTGGGGTGCTCCCAGCCTACTGCTTACCCCCTCTGTGTGGTGGATGAGTGCTCTCACAGCAGGGAGGCTACCCTTTCCCCCATCTCTTGCTCTCTGAGCTCTTTAGTTCTTGGGAGTTTGTTCCAAAGGTTAGCATGGGATAGTGATGGTGGGAAGGGCAGGGATTTTAGCAACCTTCTCTCTTTGGGTACAGCCCCAGCCAGTGCTCCTCAAAACCTCCATGCCATCCGCACAGACTCAGGCCTCATCCTGGAGTGGGAAGAAGTGATCCCTGAGGGCCCTTTGGAAGGCCCCCTGGGACCCTATAAACTGTTCTGGGTTCAAGACAATGGAACCCAGGTAAGGGAGACAGAACCCTCCACTTTCTCCACTCTCCTGGAGTATCAGCCCTCAAGGTCTAAAGGCCTTGTAGGGTTTCAGAATAATTATCTTTGGTGGGCCTGAGCCTCCCACTGCTCCAGGGAATCTACTCCTCCCCAGCCTCCCTTGGAAACTCCACTCCTCCTAGGACGATGTCTCCTGTTAGGAGATACTTTGTATCTAAAGCAGGAAGCACATTCCTGCATCAGCTGGGGGAGGGCACAGAAAAGGCTTTGTCCCCAGCTCAATCTTTTCCCATCCCCCACCTGAGCATTCTAACTAAGCCTTGTTTGTTCTGGGGCAGCCTCTGTGGCCCAGAGCAGGAATGTGATGACTCCCAGAAGGTTTATTCCTGCAGCCCCTGAATCCACGGTGTCCCTAGACTCCCATGTTCCTAGCTGGGCCTTTCTCTGCCCTCAAGCCCCAGAGGGATGCCTTCTTTTTGGGCTCAGTGTGGGTTGGGGCTTTTCCTGGCTACAGGATGAGCTGACAGTGGAGGGGACCAGGGCCAATTTGACAGGCTGGGATCCCCAGAAGGACCTGACCGTGCGTGTGTGTGTCACCAATGCAGTTGGCTGTGGACCCTGGAGTCAACCACTGGTGGTGTCTTCTCATGACCATGCAGGTGAGGCTTGGCAGGGGAGGGGGACCAGGGAATGAAGGCTTTCAAGGGCAACCTAGACTAGGAAGAAGAAGCTGCTAGTGCCTTTCCTTCTAATATGCCCCCAAAGTTGAGGCCAAGGCTGGTAATAGGTCACAACAGCCAGGGCCTCAGGAACTCTTGGGTCTTGGTCTTCCTCTGGAGCCTCTTTCGCTCAATCACCCTTACTGACTGAGAAGAGGCCTCTTTAAGGGTGGGATGGCCATCCTAGGAAAGTTCTAAAGGGACCCATTGGTGTCAGCGTCATTCATGCTACTGCCCCTCCCTCCCACAGGCCAGCAAGGCCCTCCCCATAGCCGGACATCCTGGGTACCTGTGGTCCTTGGTGTGCTCACAGCCCTGGTAACAGCTGCTGCCCTGGCCCTCATCCTACTTAGGAAAAGGCGGAAGGAGACACGGTTTGGGTAAGGAGGTAGGGATTTGGAGGGAGAGGCAAGTGGTGACAGACCTTGGAGCTGACCCTAAGTCATGGCTTTCCGTTTAGGCAAGCCTTTGACAGTGTCATGGCCCGGGGGGAGCCAGCTGTCCACTTCCGGGCTGCCCGGTCCTTCAATCGAGAAAGGCCTGAGCGTATTGAGACTACATGTGAGTGGGGGTATTATCATGGGAGGAAAAAATGGGCAGTGTTATATCTATCTGCATTCCTTTTACCAGCTCATTAACTTGACCAATATGTCTGAACCTCCATGAGTCTGAGGCACATAGTGAAAAAGACACAGACCGAGCCTCATGAAGTTTACCACCCTAGTGGTAGGGGAGCTCAGTTCAGCTCTGTGCTCTGAGAACAGAGGGTGGGGTCTAAGAGGCACAATGGGGTTTGGATCAGAACCCAGAGATCCCTCCCCTTTTTCACTAGTCTCCTCTCCATAGTGGACAGCTTGGGCATCAGTGATGAACTAAAGGAAAAACTGGAAGATGTGCTCATCCCAGAGCAGCAGTTTACCCTGGGCCGAATGTTGGGCAAAGGTATGTGGGGCTGTGCAGGGATTGACGTGAGTTTGCTGTAGCTAGACATCTTTGGTCACCCCAATCACTTTGTATTTGGGTCAGTTCCTATAAACAAGATGTACTTATAGACTCGCAAGATGAGGATGTTTGGGGAAATGGTGGCCTGGCCAGGGAGAGGGAAAGCTGAGAAGCCCCTCCAGCATGCTTTGCTTTGGCTGTGGGTGAGAGAGCTTCCTCTAGCCTCCTCTGATGATTCTGTGTCCCCATGGAGGGTCACCTGGGAAGGAGGAGGGTGGGCAGCAGGAGGCTAAGAAGACTCCCTCTCATTTGGATTGGTTCCTAGGAGAGTTTGGTTCAGTGCGAGAGGCCCAGCTGAAGCAGGAAGATGGCTCCTTTGTGAAAGTGGCTGTAAAGATGCTGAAAGGTGAGAGAATGAATAGTGGTTGCGGCATGAGGGCATTACCTGGAAGGGAAGAAGGGGTGAAGATCCTGAAGTAGGCTCTGCTTTGCCCCTAGATTTTCCAAGAAGAGCTATTTAGCACTAGCTATCTGTATCATGTGAATAATTCACAAGCATAAACCCACACACAGATTCATGCCCCAGTCATTGCTCTTCTTCTGTCAGCATTGACTATCCTCTGAGTTCCTTCTTAGGGTGATTGCAGCTATCGTTGGTTGAGCTGCTAGACTGCCCAGACCAAAGGCTCTCAGCAAGTGGAAAAACAGTTGGATAGCACTACTCTATAAGAGTTTTTCCTGCTCATGGCTGGTTGTTTTCTGGGCCCTCTGGGAATCCCAGAACATCTGAAGGATAAAACCTAGGAGTCCTGGGTCAGAGAAAGGGGCACATCTCTCTTTGTTCCCTTTTTCCCATCCTTTTCTTCCAGCTGACATCATTGCATCAAGTGACATTGAGGAGTTCCTCAGGGAAGCAGCTTGTATGAAGGAGTTTGACCATCCACATGTGGCCAAGCTTGTTGGTGAGCCCCTTTTCGGGAGAGGCAAATATAGGATTGGGCTAAAAATATGCTGACAAGATGAGAGGGAAGTCTGTAGGAAAGAAACTTGGACTTACCTGGTAAGTAAGCAGATGGCAAAACAGCAAGGAAAGTCCTGACTAAATCTGACCATGCTCCAGGTGAGGACTACTGAAGGTCTGCATATGAAGATTGCTTGTGTGGATAGAGCAGGAGGAGCAGGGGACAGAGAAGATGCTCTGGGGATCTGGGAGCAGCCAGAGCCCTCCTGGGTAGTTCACAGACCAGTGTGGGACCTGAGGGTAAAGAGGTAGCATAGCCAGAGCTAGAGGGGGGGGCCCAGCTAGTGAGGACTTATGTAGACTCACTTGAGCTGAGACAGTTATGTGCTCAGCTCCTGACCTACCCTTGTCCCAGGGGTGAGCCTTCGGAGCAGAGCTAAAGGCCGTCTCCCCATCCCCATGGTCATCCTACCCTTCATGAAGCACGGGGACCTGCACGCCTTCCTACTTGCCTCCCGGATTGGGGAAAACCCTTTTGTGAGTGCCTGGGGTGGGGGCAGCCAGGAGGAAACAGGGTGGGAGAAAAGAGCCTGGGTAGAGATGGAGACCCTAGCGGAGAGGGACTTTGTGGGTAGGGCTGATGAAGCTAGTTGGGAATGGCTCAGAGTTTGAATCCCCTTAAGCTAATAGGCTTCCTTTTCTTTCACAAAACCCTGCTGGGAATTTTAGGCTAAGCAGAGCCCTTTCTGGGAGAAGAGACTTATGGAGCCCCAGGTTGGGGAAGTCTTGGCTTAAACTCTTACTTGGATTTGCCAAAACTTCTGTGCCTTGGGAAAGCCCTCCATTCCCTCCCCTTCCTTCTAGTGATTTTGAAGACAGTCTTTAGGCTTCTAGCCAGGGAATCCATACTCCTGCCCCAGTTGGCTAGGCAGGTCCAGCCTGAGCTTTTCCTATCTGCCCAACAGAACCTGCCTCTGCAGACCCTGATCCGGTTCATGGTGGACATTGCCTGTGGCATGGAGTACCTGAGCTCTAGGAACTTCATCCACAGAGACCTGGCTGCTCGGAATTGCATGTATGAATTCCGGAGGGCTCTGGGGTGGGAGACAGCAGCTAGTGCCAGGAGGAGCTAGTTAATGGTTGGCTGCCTGGGATTATATCTGATATGCACTGGGACAGCTTGAGGGTGGCTCTAGAAAGCTATGAGCATGGGGGAAAGCTGACTCTGTCCTTCAACACCCCTCACAGGCTAGCAGAGGACATGACAGTGTGTGTGGCCGACTTTGGACTCTCTCGAAAAATCTATAGTGGGGATTATTATCGTCAGGGCTGTGCCTCCAAATTGCCTGTCAAGTGGCTGGCCCTGGAGAGCCTGGCTGACAACCTGTATACTGTGCACAGTGACGTGGTGAGCAGGGTGACTCGATGAGGCTTCATAGTCACTCAGGTGGTGTGGACTAGTGGGTGAGCAGACCTTTGGTACATTCAAGGGCCTAGCCAAGTCTGCTTTCTGATGTTTTGCTGCCCAGCGATGAAGCCCCTGAGCCCCAGTGTGCTTGCCTGGCTCAGGAAGCCTAGTGACACCTTCCCTTCACACTTAATTGTGTTCTAGTGGGCCTTCGGGGTGACCATGTGGGAGATCATGACTCGTGGGCAGACACCTTACGCTGGCATTGAAAACGCTGAGATTTACAACTACCTCATCGGCGGCAACCGCCTGAAACAGCCTCCAGAGTGTATGGAAGATGTGTGAGTACCTTGGGAAGGGGATTCTGGAAGGAAAGAAGAGTCTGGGGTGTTGGCTAATGGCTGCCACTGCAGCGTCTGGCCCAGTGGGAACTCAGAAGCTCAACTGGTAGAAACATCCTTTCAGTTCAAGAGAAGGCTGGCCTCTACCTCGTACTCACTATTCATCCACCACCTCCCTGGTTTCTTTCTTTCTCCCTTTCCTAGCCCATATTTCTTGCTCTAGCTTTTTCTACCACTCTCTTTCCTATGGTTTGTAGGGAAAACTAAGAACCCCAGGGCAGAAAGTACAGGGTTAAACCATAGCGTAAGTTTTCTTGTCACCTTATCCCCACCCCTACCTCCTTTGTTCTCCACACCCAGTTAGTCTAAGAAAACCTCCCAGACTGAGCTCTCCCTCCCCTTCAGATGGGGCTGCACAGTCCACAGAAACATTGTTGCTCCACCACTGTCCTTGTTTTGCAAGGAGGGGGCAGAAGGAGTAGGAGGTTGACTTTTTTCCTTGGTCCTGCCCTCCTCTTAAGGGAGTGGAAGGGACTTAAGATAAGGAACTGAGACCCTGGGAAGAAAGTAACTGCCTCCCTTCCTTTCTGCAAGTCCAGAAAGGGTGTGTGGTGATACCTCTCACAGTAGAGAATGGCATCAAACTCTTTGTTGATGAGGGTATCTATAACATTACTGGGCACTTTGGCATTCTTTCAGGTAATTCTCTTGCCATATGAGGAAAAGACTATTATTATTCTCATTTTGTAGATGAGGAAATAGGATTAAAGAGGTTAAGTAACATGGCTGGTCACACAGCTATTAAATGAATGAAGTGGGATTTTAGAGTATGTGCTCTTAACCGTGACACCAACCATGATTTCTCTGTTCCAGTCTTACTCGCCCACTATATCCAATCCAGGGTTTCCCTGAGCCTCCAGAGGACCTTTTGTGAGGACCAGGAAAAGGGAGTCTACTATGATCCAGAGATAAGAATCTGGGCAGCGCCTATGGCTCAAAGGAGTAGGGTGCTGGCCCCATATACCGGAGGTGGCGGGTTCAAACCAGCCCCGGCCAAAAACTGCAAAAGAAAAAAAAGAATCTGCTAGGTTTTTTGTTTTTTTTTTTTTCAAGACAGAGTCTCACTTTCACCCTGGGTAGAGTGCTGTGGCATGGCATCATAGCTCACAGCAACCTCAAACTCTTGGGTTCAAGCCATCCTCTTGTCCCAGTCTCCCAAGTAGCTAGGACTATAGGTTCCCACCACAATACCTAGCTACTTTTTTTTTTTTTTGCCTCAAGTTATCACCCTGGGTAGAGTGCTGTGGCATTATAGCTCACAGTAACCTCTAACTCCTGGGCTCAAGCGATTCTCCTGCCTCCGCCTCCCAAGTAGCTGGGACTACAGGCACCCACCACAACACCCAGCTATTTTTTGGTTGCAGCCGTCATTGTTGTTTGGTGGGTCCAGGCTGGATTCAAACCTGCCATCTTGGGTGTATGTGGCTGGCACCTTAGCCGATTGAGCCACAGGCACCAAACCTTTTTTTTTTTTTTTCTTTTGTTAGAGACAGAGTCTCACCTTTTTGCCCTTGGTAGAGTGATGTGGTATCACAGCTTACAGCAACCTCCAACTCCTAGGCTTAAGCAATTCTCTTGCCTCAGCTTCCTAAGAGGCTGGGACTACGGGCACCCACCACAATGCCCAGCTATTTTTTTGTTGCAGTTTGGCCTGGGCTGGCAGTCCGAACCTGCCACCCTCAGTATATGGGGCCGGCGCCCTACCCACTGAGCCACAGGTGCTGCCCCTAGCTACTTTTTTTAAATTTATTTTTTCAGTACATAATAGTTTTTTTCAATTTAATTCATAATTACAGTACCCAGCTACTTTTTAGATACAGGGTCTCACTCTGGCTCAGGTTGGTCTCAACTCCTGAGCTCAGGCAATCCATCTGCCTTGGCCACCCACAGTGCTACGATTACAGGTATGAGCCATTGTGCCCAGCCATGTGCTCTGTTTTTCTTGCCATGAGGTTAGACCTTCAGAGGGCTGAAGTAATGGGCAGGCAGAGGAAGGTTTACCCTGAATGGTGGGGTCCTTCTCTAGGGTAGTAGGTGTGAAGTGCCCTGAGCCTGGGCTGTGAGTGACTCACTTGCACCTGAGAGAGAAATCCAAGAACATAAACCAGGCCTCTGCTATTCATTCAGCAGAGTTTAGGGCATGGTAGGGGTAGGATGTTCAGGTCTTGTACCTAATACCTGCCCCAGTCCAAATCTGGAACACCAAAAACTCTGATGGGCTGTGGGGACCAGGCCCTCACTCAGCCTTTTCCCAGGCTGGAGCTGTGATTGTCAATGGAGGATGGGCGGGCACTGGCCTCCTACCAGGCAGCCTGGTGGACATGTGCCAGCTGGCTCTAGACACAGCCTTGAGAATGTGTCCCGGTCTGGCCATTTACCCATGGCCCCAGACCATTCCCACAGCCCACTGGTTTCTGACATGATTATTCCCGTCACTGGGGGCTACTGTCAGCAGAGCTGGTGTGTGAGGCAGTGCTTGGGGGGCTTTTATCCTGGGCATAGGCAAGAAGTCAGGCCTTTGCTTACTGGACTTGGTCTCCAGCCCATTCTCATTAGGTTTTGGGTTTCCCCCCCCTTAGCTTGAGCCATTTCTTGGGGAGCTGAGAGTGATAGGCTTCAGTGTGAAATTGTATGTAAAAAAGTATTCCTGTTGGGGAAGACTCCTGGAAGCTTTTTTCAGACACTCAAAGGTATCCAGGAGCAGTGAAGACTTTTTTTTTTTTTTTTTGTAGAGATAAAGTCTCACTTTATCGCCCTTGATTGAGTGCTGTGGCATCACTTAGCTCACAGCAACCTCCAACTCCCGGGCTTAGGCGATTCTTTTGCCTTAGCCTCCCGAGTAGCTGGGACTACAGGTACCCGCCACAACGCCTGGCTATTTTTTTGTTGCAGTTTGGCCAGGGCTGGGTTTGAACCCCCTACCCTCTGTATATGGGGCCGGTGCCTTACCCACTGAGCCACAGGCGCTGTCCAGGCTTTTTTTTTAGAACAGTCTCACACTGTCACCCTGGGTAGAGCCCAGTGGCACAGAGTCATAGCTCACAGCAACCTTAAACTCTTGGGTTCAAGAGATCCTCTTGTCTCAGCCTCCCAAGTTGGTGGAACTATAGGCATCTGGCAATCCACCTGCTTCAGCTTCCCAGAGTACTAGGATTATAAGCATGACCCAGCTTGCCAAGCCAGTAGTGAAGACTTAAATCTGCCTGAGCAAATGTGGCTCACTCAGCATAGGAGACACTTTGGAGCCAACGTATCTGGCTTCAAATCAGAGCTCTGTCAGTTTCTACCTGTGGGACCTTGGTCAAAGTCCTTAACCTCTCAGTGCTTCAGTTTTTACATATGTAAAATAGGGATCACTTATTTCATAGAGCTGTTGTGAGAATTAAATAATTCAATAAATGCAAAATGCTTTGAACAGTGCATATACACAAGTATATATATATATTTTTTTTTAGAGATGATGCATTTTTTTTTTTATTTTTACATATACATGTGATTATCAAGCTTCCCCTTTTTTCCTTCACAGAATTAAAAAGGCTTAAAATTTACTGACAGTAACAATGTTTAAGATAAGGACAAGAAACAAAAACCTCGTAAAGAACAAATGAAAATAAATACATTCAGAAAAGAAATCAGACGATTGCTGCAATGGAGTATTAAGCAATAATAATAATAGTAATGCAAAGAAAGTAACATTCACCTTGTCAAATAAGAGTATGTCTATTCTAGAATGCTTTGACTCTGAGGTTCAGTATAGAGTCATCAATTAGCTTCTTATTATTTTTTTCCAAAGTCTCAAAAAGTAGACAACCAATATTTATAAATAAAAATAAAAGATAATTTCAAAAAATGGATCATGCCAAATCTTCAAGACAATAGAAAAAGAAGAAATACCTCAAAATCATTCTGCCTGATGCATATTTTGAAACTGCATGAGAAAGAGTTTAAAATAAGTATTTCACGTACAGTCTGGCTCTGCTTAATAACATTTTGGTAAACAACAGACCACATAAGCAAGGGTCGTCCCGTAGGATTATGACACTGCCAGAAAATTACTATCACCCAGTGACATCCTAAGTCTATGTAGGTTTAAGCTAAAGTGTGATAGTTTCTTATGACAAATGGAGACCAAAAGACAGAAGAATACATTTCATAAAGGAAAATATCTGAATCAACTCATGTATATCAGAAGTGGTCAGCTGATCCATTAGTAGAAAAATTAGAGCCTAACATGATCATATTATAAAGTTAGTTTAAATTAGGTCAAGCATGGGTGGTGCCTGTGGCTCAAAAGGGTAGGGTGCTGGCCCCATATGCCAGAGGTGGTGGGTTCAAAACCAGCCCCAGCCAAAAAAAAATTAGGCCAGTATACACAAGTATATTAAAATTACATTTTTAAAAATCCCACTGTCGGGGCAGCGCTTGTGACTCAAAGGGATAGGGTGCCAGGCCCATATGCTGCAGGTGGCGGGTTCAAACCCAGCCCTGGCCAAAAACTGCAAAAAATTAAAAAAAAAAATCCCACTGTCATATGATTAAGGGCCCTCTAATTGGCTGAGCGACAGAGTGAGACTCTGTCTCAAAAATAGGGGGGCCCTCTGTTGTTACTATTTTTTTTTTTTTTTTGAGACAGAGCCTCAAGTTGTCCCCCTGGGTAGATGCTGTAACATCACAGCTCACAGCTACCTCTAGCTCCTGGGCTCAAGCGAGTCTCTGCCTCAGCTTCTCAAGTAGCTGGGACCACAAGCACCTGCCACAACGCTCAGCTATTTTTTAGTTGTAGCTGCCATTGTTGTTTGGCGGGCCCAGGCTGAATCAGACCCGCCACCTTAGGTGTATGTGGCTGGTGCCTTAGCCACTTGAGCCACAGGTGCGGAGCCTGTTCCTGTTTTTGAAGGAAGGGCCACTACCTCACTCTTCTCTCCACTGCAGGTATGAGCTCATGTACCAGTGCTGGAATGCTGACCCCAAGCAACGCCCAAGTTTCACATGCTTGCGAATGGAACTGGAGAACATTCTGGGCCAGCTGTCTGTGCTGTCCATCAGCCAGGACCCCTTGTACATCAACATAGAGAGAGCCAGGGAGCCTGCTGAGGGAGGCAGTCCTGAGCTGCCTGGTGGGGATCAGTCCAGCAGCGGGACTGGGGATGGCAGTGGCATGGGGGCAGTGGGGGGCACCCCCAGTGACTATCGGTACATCCTCAGCCCTGGAGGGCTGGCTGAGCAGCCTGGGCAGGCAGAGCAGGAGCAGCAGCCAGAAAGCCCCCTCAATGAGGGCCAGAGACTGCTACTGCTGCAACAAGGGCTCCTGCCCCACAGTAGCTGTTAACCCACAGGCAGAGGGCATCCGGGACCATCCCACTGGGTCTGCTGGCTGCTGTGCTGGCTGACTAAGCTCTGTCTGACCCCAGCCCAGACAGCAAGGTGTGGAGACTCCTGTGGTAGTCCTCCCAAGCTGTGCTGGGAAACCTGGATTGACCAAATTGCCCAATCCCAGTTCTTCCTGCAACCACTCTATGGCCAACCTGGCATCAGTTCAGGCCTTGGCTTGATGGAGGTGGGCCAGACTTGGTTGTCTGAATCTAGGCAGCTGGCGGGGCGGGGGGAGGGTGGGAATAGTTATGTTTCCATGGTTACCATGGGTATGGTTGGCAGTGGGGGTAGGGTAGATCCAGCCCTGTGGGCTCCTACCCTCCGGGCTAAGCTGCCCCTGCTGTTTTAATGCATGCATTGAGCTGCCTCCAGCCTTTGGGCCCAGCTGTGCTCACACTTGGGGTTTAAATGCCTAGGTTTGCTTCCTCCAAGTCACAAAGAGTGCCCTTGTATTATTCCTTTTTAGGTGAGAGTTGGTAAGGGGTTGGTATAGTCAGGTTCCAAGCCCTGTGGTAGGAACACTCTCAGGTCTAAATTTTGTCATCTTCCTGATTCCCCACCTTGCCTAGGCCAGGAGAAGGGGGGGGGGGGCAGTGAGAGGAGAGTGCTTCCCTGAAGCTGGCCAGTTCACAGTGAAGCATGGTACCACAGGCTACCAGATGCCCCTCTTCTAAAGGCAATGTACCAAGCCCAGTAAGAGGAAGGGGTCCTGTGGGGCTTTCCCAGGAAGGAGTGAGGCTGGAGAGGAGTTCAAGAATCCTTCTCTATGCCCTCTCAATCTGAGCATGCTATGAAATCCCAAATATCATACGTAAGACTAACAGGCAGCTGTGTCTGAGCCCAACCCTTCCAACGGTGACCCTTAGTTCCAACTTCCCTTCTAACTAGAGACCCTCTTCTATCCCAAGTCTCCAAAGACAAAATAGGCCTGATGGTTGGTGTGGGTGAGGGAATTCTGGAGTCTGGACCCCAGCCCTGGCTGGGGGAGCCTCCTGGAATGCATGGGGCAGGCCCTTGTATTAGGGACATTTCCAAGTGGTTAGATGCTGTTTAAAAACAAATAAAATTGAAGAATAAAGACCCAAGACTTTGTCTCTTAAATGTTTACTTTTTTTCAGATCACAAAAATAAATCATCTCTGCATAGACAAAAGTCTGGAAAGACATATGCCAAAATGTTAACAGCTGTTATCTTTATATGATGTGATTAATGGGACTTTTTTCTTTGGATTTTCCAACTTCTCTGCATTGAGCACAAAATGCTTTTGTAATTAGATAAGATCCTAGTGAATCTTATACTGGAGATAATGCATAGTCATTGTAGACAATTAGGAAAACAGAAAATCATAAAAGATGCTAGGCAGTACGTGGGTAGGGTGCCAGCCCCATAGACCGAGGCTGGCGGGTTGAAACCTGGCCCCAGCCAAACTGCAACAACAATAACAACAAAATAGCTGGGCATTGTGCGGGCACCTGTAGTCCCAAGTACTCAGGAGGCTGAGGCAAGAGAATCGCCTAAGCCCAGGAGTTGGAGGTTGCTGTGAGCTGCTACGCCACTGCACTCTGGAGGGCAACAAAGTGAAACTGTCTCAAAAAAAAAAAAAGACGCTAATTACTCATACTCTCACCACCTAGAGATTATCATCATTGATCTTCTGGAATTACAAATATTTTGAGGAACTTTTTTTTTTTTTTTGAGACAGAGCCTCAAGCTGTCCCCCTGGGTAGAGTGCCATGGCATTACAGCTCAACAGCAACCTCCAACTCCTGGGCTCAAGCGAGTCTTCCCACCTCAGCCTCCCAAGTAGCTGGGACCACAGGCGCCTGCCACAACACCCGGCCATTTTTGGGTTGCAGCCATCATTGTTGTTTGGGGGGCCTGGGCTGGGGATTCGAACCTGCCACCTTAGGTGTATGTGGCTGGCACCTTAGCCGATTGAGCCACAGGCGCCGAGCCTTTTTTTTTTTTTTTGAGACAAAGTCTCCCTATGTCGCCCTGCGTAGAGTGCTGTGGTGTCCCAAGCAGCTGGGATTATACGTACCCACCACAACACCCAGCTATTTTTTGTTGGAGTTGTCATTTTTGGTCAGTTGGCCTTGGCTGGGTCCAAACCTGCGAACTTTGGTGTATGTGGCCAGCACCATAACCACTGTGCTACAGGCGCTGAGCCAGGAACTTATTTATCTTGAAACAAAGATGCTGTCTCTGCTGTTTTCCACCCTTCTGTCAGACTTTTCCTTCTATCATTTGGGTGTAGAGATTTTCTTTCTGCCTTAACACTGTTGAAAACTTCTCTGGGAAAAAGTGGGCAGAGAATGGTGAGATTCTTGAGGATTAGAAATAAGAGTATGGAGTTGCCGTCCAAGCATTTCCACCTGGAAATCTAAGTTTAGGAGCTTTTAAGAGGGCAGGGCATGGTAGCTCATGCTGGAATCCTACCACTTGGCGAGGCCAAGGCAGGTGGATTGCCTGAGCTCATAAGTTCGAGACCAGCCTGAACTAGAGTGAAACCCCCCATCTCTAAAAATAGCCAGGCATTGTGGTGAGCGCCTGTAGTCCCAGCTATGTGGGAGGCTGAGGCAAGAGATTCACGTAAGCCCAAGAATTTTATGTTGCTGTGAGCTGTGATGCCAGAGTGCTCTACCCAGGGTGACAAAATGAGACTCTGTCTCCCCAAAAATAATAATAATAAAGAAAGATATTTAGAGCAAGCTGGGGGTGGGTGGGTAGTATGCAGCAAGCAGTGTGGGAATCATTCCCCATTCTATGTAGGTAGGGAGTCTGGGAGGGGCACAGCTATTTTCCTGCTGGCTGAGGCCAATGGAATGGGGCAGGCCCTTATGAAAGCAAATATCCCGAAAAACTTGTTGCTGCTACTCCAGATTCTGGTTCCCACGTAGATCATGAGACCTGGATTAACTTCCAGGCAAGTAGTTTTCAAAATTTTTCCTGCAGTGATTAGCTTTAACTGCAAGTAGTGATTATCTGAGATAACATTGGGGAATTATTGACTGAGAAGACCTTTACTTTCAAATACCTTTTTTTTTTTTTTTTTTAAAACAGAGTCTCACTCTGTCGCCCTGGGTAGAGTGGTCATAGCTCACCACAATCTCAAACTCTTGGGTTCAAGAGATCCTCGTGCCTCAGCCTCCCTGAGTAGCTGAGACTACACAGCACATGGCACAACGCCAGGCTAATTTTTCTATTTTTAGTAGAGACAGGGTCTCAATATTACTCAGGCTGGTTTACAACTCTGAAGTCACGCAATCTACCTGCCTCAACCTCCCAAAGTGCTAGGATTATAGGTATTAGCCACCACGTCTTGCTTATTTTATCTCTGTCTCTTTTTTTATTTTTTTTTTTTTTTTTTTTGCGACAGAGCTCGAGCTCTCCCCCTGGGTAGAGAGCTGTGGCGTCACAGCTCACAGCAACCTCCAACTCCTGGGCTCAAGCGAGTCTCCTGCCTCCACCTCCCAAGTAGTTGGGACTGCAGGTGCCCGCCACAATGCCTAGCTATTTTTTTTTTTTTTGGTTGCAGCCATCATTGTTGTTTGGCGGGCCTAGGCTGGATTCGAACCTGCCAACTTAGGTGTATGTGGCTGGCACCTTAGCTCTTTTTTTTAATAAAAGAAATCTCACAACATTTATTGTCATTTTGAAATAACATAAGGGTAATCAAAACAATATGATTAATTTTTTTTTTTTTTTTGTTCTTGAGACAGAGCCCCAAGCTGTCGCCTTGGGTAGAGTGCTATGGCATCACAGCTCACAGCAACCTCCAACTCCTGGGCTCAAGACAGTCTCCTGCCTCCACTTCCCAAGTAGCTGAGACCACAGGCGCCTGCTTCAACACCTGGCCATCCTTTGGTTGTAGCTGTCATTGTTGTTTGGCAGGCCCACTTGAGCCACAGGCACCTAGCCAATATGATTGATTTTGATACACCTAAAAAAACTATATTGTCTTCTCAACAATTTCTTTTTCTTTTTTTCTTTTTCTTTTCTTTTTTTTTTTTTTTTGAGACAGAGCCTTAAGCTGTCCCTCTGGGCAGAGTGCTGTGGGCATCACAGCTCACAGCAACCTCCAACTCCTGGGCTCAAACGATTCTCCTGCCTCCGCTTCCCAAGTAGCTGGGACTACAGGCTCCTGCCACAATGCCCAGCTATTTTTTGGTTGCAGCCATCATTGTTGTTTGGCGTGCCCAGGTTGGATTTGAACCCCAGCTCAGGTGTATGTGGCTGGTGTTTTAGCTGCTTGAGCCACAGGCGCCCAGCCTTCTCAACAATTTCTTCCTTCATTGATTATTTCTAGTTGGAGACACTTTGCAGTAGTGTAATGTCTCCTTTTAGCATGATCCAACTAAGTTGTTTTCTTGATTTTGTTTTATTTTACTTTATTTATTTATTTATTTGAGACAAAGCCTCAAGCTGTCACCCTGGGTAGAGTGCTGTGACATCATGGTTCACAGCAACCTCCAACTCCTGGGCTCAAGCAATTCTCCTGCCTCAGCCTCCCAAGTAGCTGGGACCACAGGCGACCGCCACAACGTCTGGCTCTTTTTTGGTTACAGCTGTCATTATTGTTTGGCAGGCCTGAGCTGCATTCAAACCTGCCAGCTTAGGTGTAGGTGGCTGATACCTTAGCCACTTGAGCCACAGGCGCCAAGCCCTTGATTTTGTTTTAGAATGGATCTCTTCAGCATCATCTCATACAAGGTTCATACACTCATCAAAACCAACAATATGGCTCAGCACTTGTGGCTCAAGTGGCTAAGGCACCAGCCACATACACCTAAGGTGGCGGGTTCAAATCCAGCCTGGGCCTGCCAAACAACAATGATGGCTGCAACCAAAAAATAGCCAGGTGTTGTGGCAGGCGCCTGTGGTCCCAGCTACTTGGGAGGCGGAGGTAGGAGACTCACTTGAGCCTGCGACTTGGAGGTTGCTGTGAGCTGTGGTACCATAGCACTCTACTCAGGAGGATAGCTTGAGGCTCTGTCTCAAAAAAAAAAAACAAACAAAAAACCCCCAACAATACACTTCTCACCTCTCTATCTGCATATTCACTTGCTCATGTAGAGCCACACCTGAGAGGTTATTGTGAGACACAAATGAAAGGATGTGGAGTCCAGGTTCTGTGTGGGCAACCTGGCCTTTATTTCACACAGGTATGAGCAGGCTGAGTTAAAAAAAGAAGTCAGCATGTGGGTTAAGGTGCGTGGGAATATAAGAGTTTGGAGGGGCTGGGTGGCACCTGTGGCTCAGAGTTTGGAGGGGTAGGGATTGGTGCATTCATTCCTTCCTGGGCAGGATGTTTATGCGATCATTGCTTCCCTGGTGGGGCAGTTCGATTTGGGCAGTCCCTACATTTGGCCCTATTGACACCTGAATGAGAAGTCTGTTTTAATTTTTTTGGGGGGACGGTTTTTGACCGGGGCTGGATTTGAACCCGGCACCTCTGGCATATGGGGCCGGCGCCTTACTCCTTTGAGCCACTGGTGCCACCCCCAGAGATCTGCTTTATAAGCATCTGAAGATGAGGTTGATCGGCAGCACCATCACTTCCATGCTTTCTGGACATCATATTGGAATCTCACAAAGACCACACTGACCCATGTGCTACCTTGGAAAGCTCTTTTTCTTCTTCTTTTTTAAAATTTCCTTTGCCCTAATCCACTGTGATTGATAATAATTGTCTACCATTAATAGGTATCCATTATGTACCTACTGCATCACATGTTATCTCATTTAGTATAGTGTTTCTGTAAGTGGGAATGTAATTATCCTCCAACAAAGGACAGAGATGCAGAGTAAGTAACTTGTCAAAGGTTATCTAGCTATTGAGTGGTGTATCCAGGTATGAAATTCACAAAATAGGAGATCAGAGCCTGTGCATCCCCTTCTGTCCACTGCCAATGAGTATCCTTTTTTTTTTTTTTTGAGACAGAAATGCTCACTATGTTGCCCTTGGTAGAGTGCTGTGGCATCACAGCTCACAGCAACCTCAAACTCTTGGGTTAAGTAATTCTTTTGCCTCAGTCTCCCAAGTAGCTGGGACTACAGGCACCTGCCACAAAGCCTGGCTATTTAGTTTTTGGTTGCAGTTGTCATTGCTGTTTACCAGGCCCAGGCCAGGCTTAAAACTGCCAGCTTCGGTGAATGTGGCTGGTACCCTACTCGCTGAGCTACAGGTGCCAAGCCAACACAAGAGTTCTGATGTGGGTCTATGTGTGGGAGACAAAGTCTAACCTTTATTTATTTATTATTTATTTTAAAGCTAGAATCTCACTTTGTTGCCCAGGCTAGAGTGCTGTGGCATCAGCCTAACTCATAGCAACCTCAAATTCTTGGGCTCAAGTGACACTCCTGCTTCGGCTTCCCAAGCAGCTAGGACTACAGGCACCCGTCACAACACTTGATGGGTTTTGGGGTTTTTTTTTAGATAGAGCCTCAAGCTGTCACCCTGGGTAGAGTACTGTGGCATCACAGCTTACAGCAACCTCCAACTCCTCTTGCCTCAGCCTCCCAAGTAGCTGGGACTACAGGTGCCCGCCACAATGCCCAGCTATGTTTTGGTTGTAGTTGTCATCGATGCTTGGCAGACCTAGGCTGGATTCACAACACCTGACTGTTTATAGAGACAGGGGTCTTGCTCTGGCTCAGGCTGGTCTTAAACTCCTAAACTCAAGCAATCCACCCACCTTGGCCTCCCAGAGTGCTAGGATTACAAGTGTGAGCCACCAAACCTAGAGTAATTCTGGTTAATATTTCCAAGTTGCCCGCCACAGGTGAGATTTTATCCATCTGATAGGTGAAAAAGGGCATTTTTCTGTAGTTTCAATTTGCATTTCTCTTATTATGAGTGAGGCATTTACTCATATATTTAAGAGCCATTTTCATTTTCTTCACTGTGAGCTACTTGTCATATACATTTCTACTAAGCTATCAGTCTTTTGTTATTACTTTGTAAATGCTCATTTTTATGTATTTAGGAAATTAGTTCTTTGTGATATGTGATATATAGTGATTTTTGTTGTAGTAGTGTTTGCTGGAGTATGTGTGTGTGTGTTTGTGTGTTGATTTTGGGTTTCATGTCATACTTGGAAATGAATTCCCAACTCTGAGATTGTTTTTGAAATTCCTATTTTTTTTTTTTTGAGACAGGAGCCTCAAGCTGCCCCCCTGTGTAGAATGCTGTGACATCACAGCTCACAGCAACCTCCAACTCCTAGGCTCAAGTGAGTCTCCTACCTCAGCCTCCTGAGTAGCTGGGACCACAGGCGCCTGCCACAATGTCCGGCTATTTTTTGGTTACAGCTGTCACTGTTGTTTGGCGGGCCCGGGCTGGATTTGAACCCGCCACCTTGGGTGTATGTGGCTGGTGCCTTAGCCACTTGAGCCACACTCTGAGCCTCTTTTTTTTTTTTTTTTTTTTTTTGAGACGGCGCCTCAAGCTATCCCCCTGGGTAGAGTGCCATGGCATCACAGCTCATAGCAACCTCCAACTCCTGGGCTCAAGCGAGTCTCCTGCCTCAGCCTCCCAAGGAGCTGGGACCACAGGCGCCCGCCACAACGCCTGGCCATTTTTTTTTGGTTGCAG
>CAUYQV010135514.1:0-13331 GCA_963574575.1 Galagoides demidoff
TACTATCAAATCAAAACCACCCTGAGATACCACCTAACCCCAATGAGAATGGCCCACATCACAAAGTCTCAAAGCTGCAGATGCTGGCATGGATGTGGAGAGAAGGGAACACTTTTACACTGCTGGTGGGACTGCAAACTAGTACAACCTTTGTGGAAGGAAGTATGGAGAACCCTCAAAGAACTCAAATTAGACCTCCCATTTGATCCTGTAATCCCATTACTAGGCATCTACCCAGAAGAAAAAAATCCTTTTATCATAAGGACATTCACACTAGACTGTTTATCGTAGCTCAATTTACAATCGCCAAAATGTGGAAATAGCCTAAATGTCCACCAACCTGGGAATGGATTAACAAGCTGTAGTATATGTATACCATGGAATACTATTCAGACATTTAAAAAAATGGAAACTTTACATCTTTGTATTAACCTGGATAGAGGTGGAATTTACATTCTTCTTAGTAAAGCATCACAAGAATGGAGAAGCAAGAATCTGATGTACTCTATTCTAATATGAAGGCAGTAGATGAGCTAACATGAGGGGGGTAGGGGAATGAGTAAGTGGGGAGAGGGGAGGAGGGAAGGAGATGAGGGGGTCACAGTGTATGGTACACCTCTTGAAGGTGAGACATAATTATAAGAGGGGCTTTATCTAACAAATGCAATCAGTGTAACCTAATTCTTTGTACTCTCATGAATCCCAAACAATAAACAAAAAAAAAAAAAAAAAAAAAAGAAAGTACATTGTAGGAAAAACAAAATGGGGTTTTACTAAATTCTGTTTTCATTCCTACTTTATGGATACGAACTTCTTCCTATTTAAACTGGTTCTGCACAAGTATTTCTCCGCCTTAGGTGAGTTTCAAAAATTTCCATAGTAACCTTCTTGGAATTGTTTGTAAACCAAAAGTAACTAGGTTAAAAAACATCTACAGGAAAAACATCAGAGCTTTTGGTACATGAACTTTACACTGTTTTTGTATGTTCAAAGGTTTATTTGCTTATTTCCTGGTTCAGAGATGAAACTAGCTGAAACTGAATCTGAAAAACTGAGGTTATTATTATCATCATCTGAATAAATTCTACCTGCTTCAGGAAGTCACAAACAGAAGTACGCAAACCATGAGGATATCGGTGTGCTCTAGCAACCTAAGGAAGGATCCCATAGCATGCCTGAGTTACTGAGAAACGCTGAATGATGAGATTCCATTCTTTCTTCAGGAAGTTTTCTTAGCTGTATTCCTTATAGAAACATTTCATTCAAGTAAAGCATGTCACTTATTCTCAAGTAGTTGTCAGTGATTTAATGAGGAAAATGATACATATCTTCAAATATTGCTTCAGATTTATGCAATTTTAAAATGATGATACTTACTATATTTCATGTTGTTCCAAGCAGATACAAATTTAGTTTTTAGCTTATCAACTTCATCTGTTCCTGTGGCCTCCATATTCCGATTCTAAAAAAAAGCCATCACTTGATTGCATTCTTCTGTGGAGTTCAATCTTTTGTACTGACTTTTAGAAAAATGAAGGAAATATACATAATCAGCACACATATGGTTATATGGTACCAAACTGGTTAGTTACTGAAGTGATTAAATACCATTTGAACTGGAAATGAACAAACCAATTTCTTATTTTATACATTGAAAACCAAATTCTCGTTTTACAGACAGAAATCTTATAGAAGACATTCTAAAATACCTCAATTATAAAAAACATTTAATACCAAATATGTAACAACAAAATTGTCTTACAAAACAAAGCAATAATCTCCACCAATTGCTCACAATTGAATATAATAAATCAATATAGTAACACCCTGTGGCTTTGGTATTTATGAGAATATCCAAGATTTGTTTTACTTGTAATTAGAAAAAGTGATTTGAAATCTTATATAAAATGTTGATTATCTTCAGAATGGAGGCTTCTTAAGTCACTACTTTCATTTAAGTTTTGTAAGTTTAATTTTTCTGTTAAGTTTTTTAAATTAAAGTAACTCCTGTATTTCCTTCCTACCCCAATACTGCAGCATTTTTGTAAAAAAAGAATTTACAACAGAAAATGTTTTCTCACTTTAAATTAAGAATAAATGTAGTTCCTAAGTGTCTGTGTTATAACTGACTTGAGGGAAAATTGAGATGTGATAATCTGAGAGAGGAACAAATATAACTGAAACTACTCGCATTTATTTGCAATAATTCACAGACAGTTTACTTTTCAAGAAAAGGATACTGCATACAACATTACCCTTTTAGAGTTATAAATATCTACTCAAAAATTGATAACATTCATTTCTCTAAGAATAGATTTTTTTTAAATGTATTAAAAGCTACCAATTATACATCATAGCTGTGAGGCATGCTATAGAATGCCTGGTCTAAAGGAAGAATTTTAAAAGTCAACAGGACTAGAAAATAGAAAGTCCAAAACTGTGACATGAGATGAGTCTACAGGGTTGCACAGGGCGGAGCACACAGGGCCTTGTAGACTAAGAATTTTCTTCCTTATCCTAAGAGCAACTGATTTCAAGCAGGAATATCACAATCAGATCAGTACATTTGTCTTTGTTTATTTTACTCTAAAAGCTGTATGGAGAATAGACTGGAAAGGGACAAGAGGGGATAATGAGAGTTACTACTACAGAATGAGCATCTCTCATGCAGAACTCTTGCAACTGGAAGTACTTTCAGATTTCAATTTTTTTTTTTTTATTTTGGAATGTCTGAATTATATATACTTAGCAGTTGAGCATCCCTACTCTCAAAATCCAAAATCTGAAATGCTCCAATGAACATTTCTTTCAGCATCATGTCAGCACTCAAATGTTTTGGATTTAGGAGCATTTCAATTTCAAATTCGAGATGCTCAACCTACATTGTACAGAACTAGGAGAGAGATGGTGGTAGCTTAGACGGGAGGAGGAGAGATGGAGAGAAATTGACATAAGAGGAAACATCAAAAATTTAATAAGTGTTGGTGGTATAATGGACATGGAAGGTGAGGAGGAGGCACGTGTCAAAGATTTGCCTGGGTGTCTGGCCTGTGAAAGTAAACAGACAGTGCCAAATGTTCAAACAGGAAACCTTAGAAGAGGAACAGATAAGAAGTTTATAAATTCGATTTGACATATGTGGCATTTCAGATGTCTCTGAGAGACACAAGTAGAGAATCATTCGCTTATTTAATCTTTTGATAATTAGTGCCAGGCAGTGTTCTGAGCACCACACATACAGTACAGCACGAGGCAGTGAAACACTAGCTCTCTGGAGCTTACGTTCTAGATGTGCCCCAGAGACGGCAACCAGGATGCTGCATGCACAGACCCGGAGATCAATGCCGAAGTCTGGGTCAGGGATATGGAGAATTTCTGATGTATAAATGAGAATTAAAGCTATGAATACATCCCTCAAGGACCTTGTCTTGTTTGCTTGGTATAGAGCCTGGGACTAAAGGACAATACTCATGAAATAACCTCTGTCCGCTTTCTCGGCTTGCTCTCTTACCACTTCCTCACAAGCACCATGTAGGGAGAAACTGTAATTTCTTTTCGTTCCCATTTTAGGTGCTTAGCTGAGCTACCTTCCTAAAGAAAAAAGTAAGATTAACAAAAGAAAAACAGAAGTTTATTAATGTGTACCCATCATGCAGGAAACACCTCAGTTCAAAATTATTTCTCTCTCAAGGGAGTGGCTTAGGGCCTTGCTGAAATAGCATTTTAACAAAGAGCCCTAAATCCTATATAGTGACAAAGAAGAGAAAGGTCCCAGTCTTTCAAAAGGTGGGAAAATGTGGCAAGACAGAGAAATGTGTTCCCAGAGTCCTCTGGTGTCTGCTGGTACTTTCTCTGAACCAATAAGCAAGTGCTGTCTCCCTCCAGTAAGGAAGGATTTATACCCTGCCATCAGGCAAACAAGGCCAGGCAGAGTGTTCCTCACATTGTCAGTGCCTTTAACTTAATAATTCCAAATATTGTGGGGAAAATATTTTGGTTTCCTTCAATCATATACTGTAACTATGTCTAATTTCTAACATAAAGAGCTTATTGAACTTGATATGCTGATACCTCCAGGTCTTCAAATGTGTCCCTCCACCTCAGTGCCTCCCTGCTCATGCCCATTGTTTGAACACCTCACTGTCATGAACCAGAAGGCCCAGTTTCACTTCCTCTCATAAGTTTAGTAAAACTTCCCTAACTACCCTCCCTAAACTCAAACTAAAACAGGTGCCTCCTCTTAGCTCTCAGAGGATCCCACCTCTTCCTCTATCACCACACCATGCTGTAATTACTTGTTTCTTACCTGTCTCCTACAGTAGACAGTAAATTAAGTGTCCTTAAATTCTGCTTGGCACACAACTGGTTCTCAAAAATATTTATTAAATGAATCAGTGAACTGATAAATTAATGAAATATAGGTATACCACTAGCAGCACTCTCACCAGGATTGGAATTTTTATTTAACTGACAATGGAATAAGGGGAAAAAAATTTTTCTTCAAGAAAACTGCATACATAATTTAGCAAAATCCAGAAAAACAAGAAGGAAAAGAGTTTACAAAATGAATGAATTATATAATACAACTATATGATGGAGTATATACCTATTAAAAATGTCTCCAAAGAGCTTATGAAATTAAGGAAACACTGTGAAGAATCTGAAACTTATGTTATCAGGCAGGTGGGAGAGTTAGAAGGGTAAAGAGAAGTATACCAAAATTTTAACAACAGTGTTTCTGTGGTTGTTTTGCTATCATGATTGCCCACGTTTTCCAAACCTTATTTAAAGAACATATATTATTTTTAGAATTTTAAAAGTTCATTTCTAAAAAGTCACCAACCTTAATATCTTCTAAATTCAAAATTTTTAAATAAAAGAATGTAGATACAGGTATTTTCTTTGTAGGTCAGAAAGTAGGTAAGTTTACTAAACTTACCAGGGGAAGCAAGAAGACTTTCTGTTTCAGACAGTTCGCAACCAGTCACCAAAAACACTCTGGACAGTCCTTACAAAAGTGTGAAAGTCAAGATGCCTTTAAGTGGGCAGGGAGAAATGAAGGCAACCAGCAATTAGACATTCTGTGTGGAGAACAGTGAATCTTATATGATGACTCCTAACTAAAAAAGCAAAATAAGATATTGCAATAAATATAGAAATTACTGAAACAAATATTCTGACCTTAAGGCACTTAGAGTGGAATAAATTGTTCATATTTTTAGTCAAAACGCCTTCTACTTAGACTACTTAGAATAACTTAACCCCCAAACCAAAACAGTTGAAATGCTTTTGGAATATACCTTCAATATTCTCTAAGAATACTTTTATTAGGCTCGGCGCCTGTGGCTCAATCGGCTAAGGTGCCAGCCATGTACAGCTAAGGTGGCGGGTTTGAATCCCCAGCCCGGGCCCACCAAACAACAATGATGGCTGCAACCAAAAAATGGCTGGGTGTTGTGGCAGGCTCCTGTGGTCCCAGCTACTTGGGAGGCGGAAGCAGGAGACTCGCTTGAGCCCAGGAGTTGGAGGTTGCTATGAGCTGTGATGTCAAGGCACTCTACCCAGGGGGATAGCTTGAGGCTCCGCCTCAAAAAAAAAAAAAAAAAAAGAATACTTTTATTGTCATTGTTACATAGAGTAGATGGAATAAAATTATTATCTGAAGGTCAAACTAAAGATGAGCTGCTACTAATTTAATAATTCAGTATAATTACTTTTCATAACTAAAACTGAATTCTATTCTTCCATAAAGATTGAAACCCGCTTCCTTTCTTTCTTTCTTTTTTTTTTTTTAAGGGACAGAGTCTCACTTTCTCACCCTCAATAGAGTGCCATGGCGTCACGCTCACAACAACCTCCAGCTCTTGGGCTTAAGCAATTCTCCAGCCTCAGCCTCCAGAGTAGCTGGGACTACAGGCGCCTGCCACAATTCCCAGCTATTTTTCCATTGCAGTGTGACTGAGGCTGGGTTTGAACCTGCCACCCTCAGTATTGAAGACGGTGCTCTGATCACTGAGCCACAGGTGCCGCCCCAAACCCCGCTTTATCTCTATAACAAAAATTTAAATGGCTCTTTCTAAAAATATTAACTTTAAAGCAGGAATATTTTAAAAGGTAATACCTTGAACTATGTTAGAAAGTATTATAATTGGTATATTTTATAAAGGAATAACCAAAAATACCTAATGAGGAGATGTGTCTTACTGCATACTAGAAGACATTATAAAAAGACAACAATTAAAGTTCAGTACTACTTAATTCTTCTTATTAGCACAGGATGACACTGAGTAAACATAACAGGGAGCACAGAAATATACCTAAGCATATTTGAGAATTTAGTACTTAATATGAGAGACATTTCATATCAGAGAAGAAGGATGGATAATTCAATAAATAGTGCTAGAATACTAAGCTAACTAGTTGATAAATCTGGATAATGACTTCACACATTATGAATTCTAGATGAATCAAAGATTTAAATGTAAATGCAAGCACACAGCATATATACACAGACTACAGGGAAACAGATTTAAAAACGTACACCATCTCAGAGCAGAAAAGCCCTTTCTGAGGGCCAGACACAGTGGCTCACGCCTGTAATCCTAGCAATGTAGCAGGCCATGGTGGGTGGACTGCTTGAGCTCAGGAGTTCCAGACCAGCCTGAACAAAACAAGACCCTATTTCTATTAAAAATAGAAAAACTAGGTGGGTGTGGTAGAAGACACCTATAGTTCCAGCTACTCAGGAGGCTGAGGCAAGAGGATCGCTTAAGCCCAAGAGTTTGAGGTTGCTATGAGGTTGCTGTGAGCCATGATGCCATGGCACTCTACCCAAGGCAACAGAGTGAGAGTCTGTCTCAAAAAAAAGAAAGAAAAGGCCTTTCTAAACATCATTTGCCAAACCAAAAATCAGAAAAGACAATGTAAATACTGAAAATTTTGTACAGGAAGAATAAAAACAGCAGAAACCAGGTGGGGTTACAAGCTACCAATCAGAAAAAAGTTTAATACCTTACACAAAAGAGTTAATGCCCTTAATATACAAAAAGCTCTTATAAAGCCATAAGGAAAAAACCCAGGGCGGCGCTGTGGCTCAGCGAGTCGGGCACCGGCTCCATATACCGAGGGTGGCGGGTTCGAACCCAGCCCCGGCCAAACTGCAACCAAAAAAAAAATAGCCGGGTGTCGTGGCGGGCACCTGTAGTCCCAGCTACTCGGGAGGCTGAGGCAAGAGAATCGCCTAAGCCCAGAGGTTGCTGTGAGCTGTGACTTCATGGCACCCTAATAAGGGCAACAAAGTGAGACTCTGTCTCTAAAAAAAAAAAAAAAAAAAAGGAAAAAACCCAAATGGGAAAAAAAAAGCAAATGAAAAAAGACATAAGCTGTAACCATATGAAAATAGTTCCAACTTGGGCAGCGCCTATGGTTCAAGGAGTAGGGCTCTGGCCCCATGTACCGGGGATGGTGGGTTCAAACCCGACCCCAGCCAAAACTGCAAAAAAAAAAAAAACAAAACAAAACTTCCAACTTTACTTCGTCAAAGAATTATACATTAAAGGAATTTCATCTTTTTTTATCATCAGAAGAGAGAAAACTTGCAATCGTGAGGAAATAAGCATTTTACATAATTATTTCTTAAATAATAAACTCCTGGGGGCATCGAATGAGCACAACCAGCATATAACAGACACAAAATTATCTGCTGATGACTAAATTATGGATATACATATAATGATGATATAGATCTTTATCACAATAAAAAGATACCCCAGGTACAGAGTGAAGAAAAAAAGGAAAGAGCATAAATACAATTTTGCATAAATGTTATGTAAGTATATATTTATGCCTCTACCCATACAAATATGCATAAAACAATGTCTAGAAGTTCATAACGTTCAAAGTAGAAATGAAACCTCTATTTTGGCTTTTTTCTCTGCACTTTACTATTTAAATTATTCATATTGAGCCTCTTTTAAAATAATAACGAAATTAGTCAAAAGTAAATTGTTCACATGAAGAAATTAATATACAAAATTATAAATGTAATTAGGTTTTGCTAAATTCTAACAATACACCCGGAACTGCTGGACTAAGAAATCAACAGGGAAGACACTCTATTACAAAATCCCTACACAACTGAAGATAAAATTAAAGTGCTGAGACTTTTTTTTCCTTTTTAAGATGAAGAACTCTAATTCTTGTGGTTCTTAAAGACATCAAGTTCAGCTAGTCATGTGAGAACTTAACTTCCTCAATTTAATTCCCCAGGGAAGCTGTGGCTAAATAAAATGACTTAGAGCAGTGGTTCTCAACCTTCTAATGCTGCAACCCTTTAATACAGTTCCTCATGTTGTGGGGACCCCCAACCATAAACTTATTTTTGTTGCTACTTCATAACTATAATTTTGCTACTGTTATGAATCATAATGTAAATATCTGATATGCAGGATGTATTTTCATTGTTACAAAGGGGTCATGACCCACAGGTTGAGAACCGCTGACTTAAGGGATATTCTTGTTAATTTACAACTTTTGTTTTTCCTTAAAATAAGTGTGGTAAGATTAGGAAAGAGAAAAAGAATAAATTAATACTTCAGTCCATTCAGTCTATTAAAATATTTTCTCTATGTTTGTAGAAGGAAAAACAAGACAAATGGTACTTTACGTTTAACTGCAAATGAGCCAAAGAACACAAATGAGGAAACCACGATGAACTTGAAGAGTAACAGCCTCGCTGCAAAATTCTAAAGCTACCTTCCCCCACAAACCGCCTTCCAAAAGCTTCCCTCACTTTTAAAAGAAAGCAAAATGAATTGAAATTCATTTATTTACATGGCAAACAGTTATGTGATGATTTAGACATTATCTAATATATTTCAGTTCCTCTAGGACCAAAAACACTTTGACTGCCCTAGTGATCAAGCTAATATGCCAAAATGCTTGTTTATTCTATGTGGTGTCATCAGAGCCTCACTGTGGAAAACATCAAAATAACATTCTTCAATCTGAGCAAGAGTGAGACCTCATTTCTGCAAAAAATGGAAAAATTAGCGTGGTGTGGTGCATGTACCTGTGGTCTCAGCTATTCAGGAGGCTGAAACAGGAGGATCCCTCCAGCCCAAGAGTCTGAGTTGTTGTGAACTATAACAATACCTCTGCAGTCTAGCTGGGGTGACAGAGCAAGACCTCCTTGTCTCAAATAATAACAACAACAGCAACATTCTTCACAGTTTCCAAATTACTTTTTAGAATACTTACACATTATTTCTTAAAACTTTGGAGAAACTACTAAGTCTTTTCTCAAGTAGGTGTTCCCAATTAGTGCACAACACAACAAATCTCATCATCTACCTTCTCCACATTTCTGTTCACTGCTAACACTCTGACAAATCCATTTTTAGTAGGTAATAGCATTAGAGCAGAAAATTCTATTCCATCCTATCTCAGTAAAAAAAGATAAAAGCCACCAGAAGAAGTTTACTCCTAAATTTTACTAACAATGATACAAAAATGGAGTGATGACTAAGCAGAATTCTTTTGACAAACAGAGCTACAATATTTTATATGAAAATTATTGAGACCCAGATATAATTTTTAGAGAGTCACTTTTTTATCTGTAATCTTGCATTGAAAGAGTTAATAAATTATAAACTGATAAATGTGGGGGGACTCAAATCAACGTCCTTGCGGGGCAGGTGAAGGTAATCAGCCTCTCCCATCTCGCAAGAGACAGACCATTTCATCCACTGAGAATGTAAAGCCCAGTACAGCTCCTGACAGAACTTCAGGGACTGAGTCTACAGAACACACCTGGGCACACAAAATGGGCAAAACACAGCAGACTTCAAGGATTTTCACATGCTTAGGCATCTTCCTCAAATGTTAACCCGCTGCTAGATGAAATTAGATAATGATTTAGAATTTTTGATGTGGTTCAACAAATCAAATGTGACTAAGTTTTTCATCTACTGTAGATAACCTTCTTTACCTGCTTGCATTTTCAGTAACAATCAATCCCTTATCTGATCCTGAAGGTCTCTTATACACTGGGCCATCATCTCGGGTCTCTCATCTCTTCTATCTTAGTTCTTTACTACAGAAATATCAATTATTGTATCCATTTCTATTCCTCGCCTTTACCTGTCAATCTTCTACCTTCATGCACTAACTTACACTCTAAAAAATGTTCAGTTTGTAAGTCCTCCTCAAAAGACACCTAAGGAGCCAGCATACTAATAAAAAAAAAAAGGCGGCAAATATGAAGCAGAGCAATGGTAGGATGTATGCAGAATGTGCCCTTCAGAGCTCATGGGTAGTCAAGGCAATGGCAGGACAAGTATAGACAAAAAGACTCAAAAAGAAACAGCAACATGATCAAGGCAGGACATAACTCGGAAACTCATTTTAAGAACAGGAATTAAAAAAAAAAAAAAAGGAATAAAGGACTGAAAGCAAAGAGACCAGTAAGATAATTTTACTTCAAGGATATGTCCTATAAACATTCTTAGGGTTCCTCAGGATCACATCTTCCAGTTAAAAGTGTTAATTCATTGCATGGCTACTTTATAATGATGACTTAAATAAAATATAATACTTATACATTCTTCCCTTAAATCAAAAACATAAACTATACATGGAAAAAACTAAGTACTGAGCAGACACAGGCTTACCCTCACACATGACTTCTATCAAGCTTCTCATGCAACTTGTGGCAAAAACCTCCACTTGTGCGACACTGCATATTATATGTTCACAGACCATAGCCGGTCAGGACCAACCTAGATGGGATACAAGGAGTTAAATAATCATTTATTTGAAGACCACAATAAAAATTATTAATGATATCTAGGCTGTCTTAAAACAGCCTTAAGCCTTGATCTCATCTCTAAATATATAATTGTTTAGTGTACAGGAGTTTGATAAATAAATTTTAATTATGTCAGGTCCTTAGTAACCTCTGATGAGTCCTACGTAACTATAAACACCTGGAACCTCCATAATTTAAAATGCAACTTTCCCAGCCTGGGCAACACAGTGAGACCCCATCTATACAAAAAAAAAATTTTTTTAATTATCTGGGTTAATTTTTAAAGGCTGAGGCAAGAAAATCAATTGAGCCCAGGAGCCCAAAGGTACACTGGGTTATGACCCCTGCTGGACTCCAGTGTGGGCAACAGAGTGAGACCCTATCTCTGAAAATAAAAAAAGGAAGAAAAGAAAATGCAACTTTCCAAGCTGTTAAGTATGCAGTCTGTACTGAAAAAGTAGGCCAAGCGTGGCCACTCACACCTGTAACCCCAGCACTCTGGGAGACCTCAGGTGAGCTCAGGAGTTTGAGATCAGCCTGAGCAAGAATAAAACCTGGTCTCTACTAAAAATAGAAAAAGTATCCATGCACTGTGGTGGGTGCCTATAGTCCCACCTACCTACGAGGCTGAGGCAGAAGGATTACTTGAACCCAGAGTTAGAGGTTGCTGTGAGCTAAGTTGATATTATGGCACTCTAGCCTGGGCAACAGAGTGAGTCTCTTGTCTTTTTAACAGAAAGAAGAAAGAAAAGAGAGAAAGAGTAACATGGGCATCAAACCATTTAATTATACTTCTACAAGAACTAAAGGCTGTCAGAATCTCCAGATTTAAAGGGAACTTACAAAGCACCTAGTACACAGATTGACACAAGCTCTTGAACACAATACACTCCAGTAATCTCTCCTAATCAATAGTACTTGGGTGATGAGGAGTAGAGAAAGAAAATGTGTAAACTTTTAAAACTGGAAAAAGATATCCCTCCCCATTCCAGGAAATCTCATCTGCTCTCGAGTGCAGACTCATTCATCACTAATGGTTAACTCGGTTCAACCACCCATATATAGTAACAAGATTGCCTTTACAACATCCCAGCCAACTGCAATCCCTCGGCTTCTAGGAAACACTTCTAGAACAAGAAACATGATACTTTATGAGTATCGTACTAGGTTCAAAATACACCTGTAAGTTTAAAAGCCTGATAATGTTTTAAACGGTTTGTTCTCTATTTCTGGAATATCCATAGTAACTACATGGTATCTGCTAATTTTAAACAACTTGCCAGGAAGATACTACATGGAACCAAAATTCTGTCTCCCAGGTTGTTTCTAACTGATCCTTCCATCTGAAAGCCCCTATGATCTTTAAATACATACCCCCCAATCCTCCTTCCCTCCAATCTTCTCTTTCCACATTAAATACCCAAATTCCTTTACCTGGCCATAAGACTGGGTGGAACGAGGCCTCCACCAGGGTACTGGTGTGAACATCATACAAACATATGAATGTGAACATGCCCACGCAAAAGAGAAGAAGGTGGCTTTGAGATTTCAAGTCCAATGTTGAAGACAATAATGGTTTCATTACAGACATAGAAAACCCAAGTAGACAAAGCTAAGGTGAAGAAGAGCTTAGTTTTAAACACAGTGACTTTGAGGTCTGTAATAATAGAGGTCTGAATGTGTGTGCCCTCCAAAAATAATGTGAAACTTAATCTGCAAGGTGGCAGTGCTGAGAGGTGGAACCTTTACGAGGTGACTGGGTCACGAGGGCTCTGCCCTCTAATGGCTGAATAAATCGATGAGTTAATAGGTTATCACAAGAGTGGGACCGGTAGCTTCATAAGAAACAGGTAAAAATGGTTTCTTGTACCCTCAATGAATCCCCAACAATAAAAGAAAATAAACAGGTAAAAAGACCTGAGCTACCAACTCAGCCCCTCACCACGTGATGCCCTGCACTGCCTCAGGACTCCGCAGAAGGACCCCATCAGCAAAACGGCTCTTACCAGATACAGTCTCCCAAGAACCATAAGACATAAATTCCCTTTCTTTATGAATTACCCAGTTTCAGGTATTCTGTTATAAGCAATAGAAAATGGACTAAGATAAAGTTTTTCTCCAAGACCCATTTCTTGTTAAGAAAAAGGTACGTCCACATTATTGAGACTAGAAACTTACATATCATTTAAACACAAAATATCACCAAGTATTTAAGTGGCTACCAACTCAAAGAAATTAAGGTCGATAAAATGAGCCACGAAGAAACCCAGTTCCTTCCCTCATTAACCTCAGATTCTTTTTAATTTTTTTTTTTTTTTTTGAGACTGAGTCTCACTCTGTGCCCTGGGTAGAGTGTCTTGGTGTCAGAACTCACAGAAACCTCAAACTCTTTTTTTTTTTTTTTTTTTTGAGACGGAGCCTCAAGCTATCCCCCTGGGTAGAGTGCCATGGCATCACAGCTCATAGCAACCTCCAACTCCTGGGCTCAAGCGAGTCTCCTGCCTCAGCCTCCCAAGTAGCTGGG
>CAUYQV010135516.1:0-15101 GCA_963574575.1 Galagoides demidoff
AATATAAATGTCTTAACACAATAACTAAGAAAATGACATGAAGGCTATGTTAACCAGTTTGATGAAAATATTTCAAATTGTATATAAAAATAGCACACTATACCCCATGACAGTATCAATGTACACAGCTATGATCTAATAATAAAAAAAAGAATAAATTAATCTATTTTTTCTTTTATACTGGGCCATTATGGTGGTATTAGTAAGCAGAAACTTTTTCCTTTGGGCTTCCCCCAAATAAATATTTTATATAAAGGACTATGACTCTGATATTTGATAACATTATAGTATTTTTAATGTTAAGTAATAGATGGATTTTTTTTAAAAACCCTCAAATTCTAGGGTTCAAATGATGCTCCTGCTTCAGCCTCCTAAGTAGCTGAGACAATAGGCATCTGCCACAATGCGTGGCTTTTTTGTGTTTTTTGTTTTTTTCTATTTTTTAGTAAAGATAGGGTCTCGCTCTTGCTGAGGCTGGTCTCAAGCTCTTGAACCCAAGGGATCTTCCCATCTCGGCCTCCCAGAGTGCTGGGATTACTGATGTGAGCCACCTTGCCCAACCTCTCCAATCATATTTCTACATGTCTGTCCACACTTTGTTAACCATATCCATAAAAATGGACAATTTCCCCTGTATCTTTGGGTCTTCATTCTAAGGATTCTGGTTACATGTTAATGAAATGTTTATGCTCTTTCTTCAAAAAATAAAAAAAGAAGTAAAAATATACAAAATAAGAAAAGCTTAGATGAATAAATTTGTTCCTTTTAAAACTTATTAAAAAAGAGAAACAATTTTTTAAAATAATATTTTCTCTATGTAATACCAAGCATATAGTTATTGATGGCTCAGAATAAATGTCTAGTAATAAAACTACACTTGTGATGTTTTAATTTTATATTTTTAAGATCTTAGATTGAATTTCAGGAAAAATTTTTTTTTTTAAGGGAGATTTTAGATCACTTGCAAAACTAGATCATGTGTAATTCTTGCTAGTACTGAGTACCTCATTTATAATAACATGTTCTATCAAGAGTACAAAAGAATTTTGCAGTGTGACCTAGGAGGCAGTTGAATAACTGAACTTGCACCTTTCAAGTCTGACTAACTCACTGGAATAGTAAGCTCAGCACTACTTTTTTTTTTTTTAACAGTCTCATTCTGTTGTTCTGACTAGAGTCCTGAGGCATCATCACAGCTCACAGTCAACCTCAAACTCTTGGGCTTGAGCAATACTCTTGCCTCAGTCTCCAGAGTAGCTGGGACCACAGGCCTCTACCACTATATCTGGCCAGTTTTTCTATTTTTAGTAGAGACAGGGTCTCACCCTTGCTCATGCTGATGTCCAACTCCTGACCTCAAGTAATCCATCTGCCTCAGCCTCTCAGAGTGCTGGGATTACAGGTGTGAACCACCTCAGCCAGCCTTGCACTACTATAGTTAGGTCACTGAAATTTGCTTTACTGCTAATAGAATTTTAGGCATTATTAATTACTTGGACACATTCCTGTTGTCCACACAATATGGATTTGTTTTGGTCTCAGAAAGTCCTTTATTGGTTTTTTAATACATGGAATTTTTCTATTCATCTATAGATGGAGGCTTTTTGTTTCAAGACAGAGGCTCACTGTCAGCCTGGGTGTCATAGTTCACAGCAGCCTCAAATTCCTGGGTTCAAATGATTCTCCTGCCTCAGCCTCCCAGGTAGCTGGGACTACAGGGGCATGAGCCACCACGCTTGGCTAGTTTTTCTATTTTTAGTAGAGATGGGGTCTCACTCTTGCTCAGGCTGGTCTCAAACTTCTGAGCTCAACTAATCCACCCAACTCAGCCTCCCAATGAGCTAGGATAACAAGCGTGAGCCACTGTGCCCAACCTAGATGGAGGCTCTTAATTCATACGTTGTATGAAATTTTCATCTATATGAAATTACTGTCTTCATTTTACCGCCATTTGCTTTGATTTTGATTTTAAGTCTCATTTGATCTGGAGTTAGTGTTTTGTCACAGAGCTATACTGTTTGCTTAAAGAAAACCAATGAAATGATGCCTTTCTATATTCATCTGTTTGTGGATTTCCAGGAACCTTGTGGCTTGGGGCCTTTCTGCTGGTGGTTTTCTCTAATTTGCATTTTCTCTCTTATTTCTGATACAGACCCACCATTTATCTACTTTCCGTGTTACACTAAAACAGGAGCAGGGGCAAGGGTGGTATGCAAGAGAGCTGGGCCAACTGTCAGGAGCCAAATTCTTCATTTGGCTATTATTTCTATAACCCTGATCAATTCACTTGAAGATTCCCTTAGTGATGTTCTTAGGTTTTCTTTTTAGTGGCCTCCCAAAATTTTGTTTTGATTTTTTTTTCTTTTTACAAAAGATACAAACATTACCAATCAAAGTTTGAAACCTCTATCTGATTTCTTTTATGTTGTCACTATGATTTTTTAAAAATTTGGAATGTGAGGCAGGAAATTTCATTTTTCTTGGGATTTTATTTTAATTCATGATTCTGTTGAAAATGAGTTGGGCCAAAAGTAGGCTTTTATAATCATAAGATGTGAATCGTTTCTTCTTTAGATTCTGGATTTTCTCTCCCACTGTGTAGCTTCATTGAGTCTCCCTGAAGTGCAGTGCTAGCAGGGTTGATAATGAAATGCAGTCCTGCTTATCACATTCAGCAAAGGCTCAGAGAAGACAGGGAAAAATCAATCCCACAGGAACTTCTCGAGTGTTAGATATCCATATTTAACCCCCATGCATTTAAAATGGAAATGAGATATCTTAGGGTTTTAGTTTTTGATTTACACAAGATGTCACTGCCTCCTTGGCAATGGGAATATTTTACAGACCAACTGCTGACCTGCTTGGGAAGATCTCAGCCTGTCGCCCCAGGTTTGACGTAGTTTCTTCATATTTCTTTCAAAACTCTCAGTAGTGCTTGGCAGTAGCTTTGATTCTTCAGGCTTCAAAGGGTGCTCCTTCCACGGCCAATCTTCTGAAAGAAAAAATTACCTGCGTAGCGGAAAAACAGCTCATAAAAGGAGCAGCTATCCCTGTAGCAGCTCTTGCGGTAGTCAGTTATGAGGGGGTTTACAAACCAGTAATACTGCAGTGTGGCACAGCCAAGAAAATTTCCATATGATGCTAGTGCTTTGGTGTTACAAAATCCCCCCTTGTAGTGACCCACTCTTAAATAGTTCAGCTTCCAGTAGTTTTTTCACAGATACAGATTGGCTTATATAAGATGTATTGTAGTCAAATGCTCAAACTCAAGCTCCCTCTTGAGTTTGTGAGTCTTGTTGAGGTTCTCATTGCAATTTACAGAAAACTTTGGGCCCACATAATTCTCCAGTTAGCCATTTCTGTATGTCATATTAGTGAGTGACTAAGTGCAAGGCCCATACAAATTGAGACCTTCTGCCGTGTTTATCAAGTGTCTTTGTTCTTTTACTGATGAGAGAAATGATCTATAAGAAATTATTCAAAGTAACAGAATTAATAAAAGATTAGAATTTAGAATTTCTGATTTGGTTACTCAGCCAAGTCATTAAAAAAAAAAAATGAAGTGGCTTCTTTCCAAAAATTGTTGGTTTAAGAGAACAGTAAACAAACATTAAAGTCTAGTTAATGATATGCATGCCAAATAATGTACTAATTTGTGCAATTTATTATGGAATGCATAAAAAAGTAGATAGATGGATGGATATGTTATATAACAAAGCAAATATGACATAGAGTCTAGATTGTGAGCATGTTTGGGTGTTCTTTCAACTTTTATGCATATTTTTAAAATTTTATAATATACTAAAAATTATATTTTCAAAAAAGGTATGGTTGGTTTGACTTTGTACTTCAGAAACCATGGATTTCATTCACTCTGATTTCAGAAAATCATAGACTTCCTCAATTTGGAAATGTAATAATACATATTTATGGTTTTTTTAGGATAACAGTTTTCTAGGAATAACATTATTATTTTTATATAATACTGAGCTAGTTTGTTATTTCTGATATAACTAACAGGAAGTGGCTAACTTTTATACTTCTTTAAAACTTCTAGACTAGCAATTATTGAGAGCTGAAATTAAATTCAAACATTCTTCCCAGGATATCCTGAAATTTTGATTTTTTTCTTCTAAAGGAAAGGCAATTTCTGACTTTTCTCATAAATTTGATAAAAGGAAAGCTAATATGAGACTGGTAGTCCAGTAGGAAATGGAACTCAATTTTACATTTTTATAATCATTTTATGGTATTAAAAATGACAGAGGTTAGAAACAAAGCTCTTACTCTTTTATTGAACTGGAATTGAAAGTGGCAGAAAATCATTTTGGCCCTAGTGCAGTAAATGTTATCACTAAAACATGTTCAGGGGATATTAGGACAGTCTCTCAAGCACTGGAGACAAAAGTTTGCAAAACAAGAACTGACTTTTCCATCCTTATCTTGAAATTATTAGATGTACAGTAAATGAAAGTATCTTAGCTCTGAGAGGACTGGGGATGGAGAATGTGTTGAAAATGATTATGTCTCCATTTTGGAGAGGTGAAATGGAGAGAATGTGGTGGCATGTGTGTGGTGGCAGTGACAGGCACAGTGGGGGGAAAGGACAGGAGGGTCAGTGTCTGAACCAGCCTACAGCTGAGAAGCCCACGACCAAAGAAAATTATTGCAAAAATTGCAAGCTATGATAAAAATGGTAAGAAAGCAAGTGATAGTATTCACGAAAATAAGAACTGTTTTATGATTTTATTTAACAAGGAGATTAAACTAGAGCTGTCAGCAGCTACTTTATTTGGAGAATATGGTAGGAGAGAAATTTTAAGTCCATTTGGGAAAAACCAATCATTTTTGAGTGTGCAGTGTGATTATGCATCAGAATTTTGTGTACATGGAGCAGGTTGGTAGGCATATGTTTGCTGATGCTAAAATGATTAAAATTCAGAATAAGTAAGACTCTTGTGAAATTGAGTTTTCAGGTTCCAGCCAGTGTTCTATGCTGCCATATGGCATAACTAGAATTAATTGCTGTTCCCAGTCTCTTATTCTTTTACTGAATATTTAGGTGCCCTGTTTGAAATATTAGTGGTTCCACAAAAGTATTTAATCACATGAGATAGATGTTTGACAAGTTCACGAAAGCAGTGTGTGCAGCTAATAGTTGCTTAGAAGAAAAAGCCCCTTGTGAGGTTTTCTAGCTTCCCTCTCCCACCCTTCCCCCTACTTTTTTTAAATTAGAAAAATGGATACTTAGGACTTTATAGGGTAGTGGAAATAGAAAACATAAAACAGGAAATCCTTTTTGCTAGTCTTTAGCTCCTTGATGTTTCAAGTGGAGTAACTACATGGACCAGCAACAACATCACCTGGAAACTTGTTAGAAATGCAGAATCTCAGGCTCCATTGAATCAGACTCACTGCATTTTAATAAGATCTCAAGGTTGTGTGTGCAGGGTACATATTAACACTTGAGGAGCACTGCTCTTAACATATCAGGCACATCAGATTTATTTTAAATTTAGTCTCTCAGAACTCAGAATCCATGTTTCTGGACACTATAAACTCTTTAAAGGCATGAATGACCTTATATTCATTAAAAAAAAAAAAAAGTCCAGCATGTGCTGGCATGGGGCGTGTATTCAATGATATGAGTAGAATGGATTGTTTTCACAATTGTTTCATTGCTATATGTGTGTTTTTAGGTCCCAGGCTAAACCTTAGAACAGGAGACCCTCTTTATTAGGAAATTTACTATTTAATAGCCAATCCCACATATTCTCCCCCAGAAATAACAATGCTGTCTTTTTACTGGATTTTAAGAGATACAGACCCATTTAAAGAGATGGTATCCATTGCTTCAAATGTCTCATGTGATAATTTTCTCTAACATTCTAATTGGAATGGTGATAAAGACTATGAGGCTGTTGACGTTGTGTTGGAGTTTTGTTGGAGCAGAGATGCTGGTTGTTCCCGCCCTCCCTGTGAGCTATCACTGGGCCACTACCTTTGGCCATGAGCCTCCCTATTCATTTTGCATTTCCTTGTCTGTACCATGCTTCCTCTTTCCCAGTGATCCCTATTCTAACTCTTTCCTCTTGTGTCTAGGATCCATGTCCTGTAATAATCAAACTCCACTGTATCCTCAACTTCTTAAATGCCTGCCTAAAATGTGGCTCTCTTGAAGGACCCTGTTTTGCTTGCAGTCATCTTAAATAGAGTTTCCTCATTTTCCAGAAGTGCTGTTGGCATTCTTTAAGCTCTTTGCTGCCACTTCTGGACTTTCACTATTCAATCTTGTTCAAACCTCTCTCCTTATAAGGTTTGTCTTTATGGCTTTACAAAACCCTGTCCCTCCGTCATCTTTTGAGTTCAGAGTACCTCCTCACACAATCCAAAGACTGAAGCATTGACTCACAGTTGTCATCTTCACTCCATTCTTGCCACTGCCTCCCGGAGGGTCCATCTTCCTTAAATTTACCTTTTCCTTCTTTATTATATCGCTCAGATAATTATATCAATATGCTCAAATCTCTCCTAATACTAAGAAAAACATTAAACACTGTGTCTCACACAGTGATTCTCTCTTTAGCTACTGTCTTGCATCTGTCTCTCTCTTTTGCAAACAAGCAAACTTTTTGAAATAGAAGCCTGGACTAGCCATTGGTTTCCTGGTCTCTGGTCACTTGCCAGTCATTCTTCAGTTCCCTTTAATCTAATGTCTGCTTCTATCAAGTCACTCTTGCCAGAGTACCAGGCACTCTCTAATTGCCACATCTAGGCAATACTGTTTAGTCTTTGTCTTACTTGGGTTTTCCGTCGCATTCGACACTACTGATCACTTCAATTTGTTCAAAAATTTTCAAACCTGTCCCGCCAATGATTTTCAGATGATAATCTGTCCTGCTTTTCTTTTTCCTTACATTTACAGCCCTCCTTTTTTTTTTTTTTTTTTTTTGAGCTCACTTTTATACCCTGCCCTCTCCTCTGTTGTTCCACGAGCTTGTCTCTTTTCTCACCACATTCTTCTCAGGAGGCAGGTACGTGCATGCCTATAGCTCCATAGCTACCCCTGTACACAGAAGACTTGCAGTTCTGCACCTCAGCTGCATTCTCTCTCCAAGACACCACACAGCACATTGGGTAGCTTCTTCTGGGTGTCTCATAGATACCTCCAAGCTCATGAAGCTAGGCCACACCAGCCAGATGGTGCTCTGTAGCCACTCTCCATTCTTCCTTGACAGCAGAACCCACCAACCCAGGGATGAATCACCATCTGTAAGCCATTCTGCTTTGCCAGTGCCTGGTCTAGGGCAGGGAGGGGTGGCGAAACTTTTCATGCTGGAACGCTGCATTAATTTAGTTGTAACAAAATAAGCGGCATTCAAAAATCTTCAATTAGATATACTTAAAAATGCATATTATTACGTAAAAATGTAACTACTCTGTACTTAATAATTTCAAAAAATGAAAACTATTTATTTTAATGTTAGCTAACTTTCTAATGACTTTGTTATGTTTGCTTTTTGTTGGAAAGCATTTGAATATTTGGTTGCAGATTGTAGATCAGAAGTTTCAGTTGATCCTGTAGATGGGAATCAGTCATTAGTGACTTGAAGGGCATCTTGTTTGGGGTTAGGTAGGAGAATATAGATTTTCACAGCAATAAGTAGTTGAAAAGCAAGAAAGCATTTTTTTTGGGGGGGGCATATTGCCAAAGGTGTAGGTATTCTACTGCATTTTTCCATATTTCTTTTGTATCTTTCTTAGTGTCAATGACTTTAAAATGTCATCTACTGAGAGCTCAGTCAATTCCATTTGTAGTTCTTTAGATGCCTTGATAATCTAAGCAAGGTGAGGTTGAAATGTTAATTTGAATTTGATGTTATGATTCTCAAAGTCCATGAACCTTTCATTGTTTTCCCCAACTAATAGGTCTATAAAAGATGTGTATTCTTCAGATCATTCATATATATCATCCTGCTCATCAAGGACCTTTTGTAACTGGGGAAAATGTTCATCCAAATTTCCTTTTGAAGAAGCATTTTGAAAAAAGACAGTTTTTTACAAAATGTTTGGATTTTTTTTTTTTTTTACCACATATCATATATAGACTTAGTTTTATCTTGCATGGAAATATTCAAGTCATTTTTATTTCACACAATACCACAGACCTATATTTCTTTTTTTTTTTTTTGGAGACGGATCCTCAAGCTATCCCCCCGGGTAGAGTGCCATGGCATCACAGCTCATAGCAACCTCCAACTCCTGGGCTCACGCGAGTCTCCTGCCTCCACCTCCCAAGTAGCTGGGACCACAGGCGCCCGTCACAGCACCTGGCCATTTTCTGGTTGCAGCCATCGTTGTTGTTTGGCGGGCCCGGGCTGGGGATTCGAACCCGCCACCTTAGGTGTATGTGGCTGGCGCCTTAGTCAATTGAGCCACAGACCTATATTTCTACAGAAATTTTCTCTCAATAATTTACATTGCTGATTCTGTTCTTCATATTTTTTTTTTCTTTTGAGACGGAGTCTCACTCTGTCACCCTGGCTTGAGTCCCATGGCATCATTATAGCTCACAGCAACCTCAAACTCTTGGGCTCAGTTGATCCTCTTGCCTCAGCCTCCCTAGTAGCTAGGACTACAGGTACCCACCATAATGCCTGGCTAGTTTTTTCTATTTTTAGTAGAGATGGGGTTATAAAATTTAATGGTCTGTTCTTATAGAGAGAACATTTTGGCTAACACCTGTCCCTGGGGTAGCCGATACAGTTTTGAATGATATGGCAAATCCACACTGAATACCTCATCTTTAGCATGTTATGAGACTGAAGATGCCATTTGCATTTGTATCAAGACAGTTAACACTTGTTGTAAAGTATTACTTAAAATAGTAGCCTTAGCATAGAGATTTTGCTGATGCAAGATACCATGAGAAGAAATGAGATCATCTGATCTGTTAATTTGTTTTTTCATCTGTGCAATAAACCCTCCATGTTTTCCTGTCATGGAAGGGGCACTGTGTGTACATACACTCACTAAATTTACTAAATTCAGCCCAACTTCATGAAATTTATCTTGAAATTGTTGAAGATAAGTATTCCCCATGTTCTGTTTGCCAGAGTGCCCAAAGCGAATAACTCTTTATAGCAAAGAAAATCTTTTGAAGTATAAAAGTTTTAAAGTATAAAACCTGTACCAAGTCAGTAGTAGCAGTCAATTCATCCAAAGCGATTGAGTAATATATATTTTCCTTTTGAAGTATTACATGAAGTTGTTTTGTTATGTTGAAGGTTAATTCATGCTGCTGATCAGTTATGGCTCTGCTTGAAAGAGGCAATTGTCTATACTTTGAAATGTTATCAGGATCTAAGCATCCTACCACTTTGACAATTCATTCTTTCACAATTTCTGCATCACTGAATGGCTTCCCTTTTTTCCCTGAGTATTTGAGATACTTTATAAATTGCTTCAGTGACATTATTTCCAGGTCTTAGTGATGCTTGAAAGAATTGTCTTTAGTTTTGCTTTTCATCTTTTAATTTCTGCAATACAACTTTTTGTGCTCCTCCCTCTAATTTAAAATATTCATGTTCCTTATGAGTGTTATAATCCTAATCAATACCGAATTTCTTTAATGTTGATAATGCAGTATTACAAAGCAAGCAAACCATCTTATCATTAGCAGCAAGAAGATAATGTTGCAGTTCCCAATCCTCATTTAAAAATCTGTATTGTTCTTTCAGTGTTCTCTGGGTGTTCTTTGACACTTTGGGCTGTTAAACAGGAATTAAAAAATACTGTTGAGCTGTGCAACAATTCACAAATTCTACTTCAAACGGAAACACAGTGTACCATTGTCAAAAGCTGATAACAAATTTGGTGTACTTAACTCCATAAACTCTCACCAAGCAGCCTCATCCAGTAGTGGCACCAGTCAGGTGGAGGGAAGTTAGAGCTAACTCATGAGCATAGCAGCTGTCAAGTTAGCCCTTATGTCTTATTAATGTTCTAATTATACTGGTCAATCTGGGAAGATTACTTCATTGAAATTTATTTTATTCTTTGATATTTTAAATATGGTCATTTTATTTATTTATTTTTTTTTAAATATGGTCATTTTAAAAGTAAAATAAAAATATAAAAGATGAACAAAATATATTAATACAAAAAGATAGATTTGTACTGTAAAGTTTGAATTCATTCAAAATGCCACATTCAAGGACCTAGAGGGCCACAGATTCCCCACTCCTGGCCTAGGGTTTACCAGAGATACAGGTTTGGGGCTGAGCCAATGGCTCATGCTTATAATCCTAGCACTCTGAGAGGCTGAGGCGGGTGGATCCCTTGAGCTCAGGAGTTCAAGACCACCCTGAGCAAGAGTGAGACCCCATCTTCCACTAAAAAGAGAAAAACTATCCAGGTGTTGTGGTGGGCATCTGTAGTCTCAGCTACTCAGGAGGCTGAGGCAAGAGGCTCACTAAAGCCCAAGAATTTGAGGTTGCTGTGAACTACGATGACATTATGGCCCTCTAGCCTGGGTGACAGAATGAGACTCTATCGGAAAAAAAGAAAAGATATAACTTCAGGCAAAAAAATGTAAGAAGGAGATTTCTGATAGCCTTTCACAGGATGACAGTCTTATACTTGGAAAATAGTAATATGCTGAAACAAACTAGTTACATTAAGACATTATTCTGCTCTAAGGTATTAGAGAAGTTATGAGAAGAGCCTGGCTTCTTCTGTAATCTTCTGACTCCAGACTTTTTTGTTGTGTGAGAAAAACAAACCTCCACTTACATAGGCCTTTGACATTTAGGTTTTCTCTTACTTGTAACCAGAAGAATTCTAACTGCATGTGCGTCTAGGACTAAATTCATCTTATATTTCTGCTCACCTTTGAAGTCTGCCTCTGCTTTCCTCTGCTGAGGCTCCCCAGACAGAAACTTAGGCACCATTCCTGATTCCTCTCTCTTCCTCCCAAACCATCTAGAGGCTTATGGATTCTTCATCCTAGATGTCTTCTTTCTGTTCCCTTTCTCACTGGCTAAACTGGAGCCTTTATAGAGTTTGATGTGTTTGCAAAATTCTCTTTTCTGGTTCTCTGCCTCCATTCTCTCCCTGCTCTGGTTTATTCTGTTCCTCCATTCTGTTGAAAGAGCAAACTTTTAAAAAATAGTAACAACCATTCATGCTATTATAGAAGATTTATTGATATTGAATGATATGGTGTACCATAGTAAAAAAATAAGCTGAATATATATGTGAAATCTCACAGAGAAAAATGCCTGAAAAAAAAAAACACACCAAAACGTTAATGGTAGTGATCCCTGGCAAGTGGAGTTCAAGTGATTTTTAATTTCTCCTTTTTGTCTATTTGTATTTTCCAACTCTTAACACTTAATATGTATTTAATCCTAAGTTACCAATATCAGTCATTCCTGCTGTAAAAAGGATCAGGGATCTAAAAGCTAAAGAGTATTTGGTTTCCAGGTAGAAAAGGAGTGAGCACTGGTAGGGGAAGAGATGTGGAGGAAGACATTAGGCTTTGATTGTGCGGCCTGGCCTTGGGTTACTTCTGTGCAAATAAACAGCTGTATTTGGTGGTATTTGACTTTGTGGATAAACACACACATGAAAGTGGAATTATTTTTGAGCCATATGAAATGCAGCAGTCTTTCAAGTAATTTATGGTGGCTTTTCTAAAATATGTGTTTTTTTTTAAATAAAGGAAGTTCACTCTCAAGCCCTTCATTAGATGAGGTATCGCTGACTGGGAACAACTTCCATTTGTTAGATGTTATCCCTTTGAGCTGCACCAAACTGACACAGGATGAATCCTTCATTAGAAAAGGATTATCTACACTCTGTGCGAGTATTTAGCAAAACATTTGTATTTGTCGCACACTTTTCCAAAGTGATGGTGTCTGAGTAAACCATTCACTTCCTCCTCCTCAAAACATCAGTCACGATGATTGATTTTTATGTTGGTCATAAAGAGAAATGGAATGAACTAAAAGCAGGGTGAGGATTACAGACCAGAAGCAGTTAATTTACTTAACATGTATGTATTGAATATTTGTCTATGTCGGGCATGACGCCAGGTGACTGAGACAGTGCCACATAACACATATTCTTCGTTTTCAAGGAGTTCTTGAGCCAGTGAGCAGCCAGACTCGTGGAGCACCTCCATGGTTTTAATTTGTCATATGCCTGGAGTCTCACCATTTACAAATTCATTTGGGCTCAACATCCTCTTTTGAAATACGAATTCACCTGGAGGGTTAAGGTACTTTTGGTTGGTCAGCCATGTGTATTAACCCTATTCAATGGTTTCCTTCTAACTGTTGGTTAAGATGGCTGCACTGAGGAAATTCAATAGCCATTTAAGTTTGTTGAATTACAATTATGGGTAATGCACAGAGCTAAAGTAGAGTGAAGGTTACAGAAATAACAGAGGATCCTTTTCCTCAGAAAGAATGAGGGTTTTAGAGACTCTTACCTCTCTGCAACTTATGAGAGGTAGTCTAACAGCTAACAGTAATCACACACGTACCCTGTGCCAGGCCTGATGTCAAGGGCTTTCCATGAATTGTTACTTTAAATTCTCACAATAGGTATGTGAAGTGGATACTGTTATACTGTCCATTTAGCAGATCAGAAAACTGAGGTTTGGAGAGGTCATCACTGTGCTACAGGTGACTTAGCTATCAGGTTCTGGAATGAGGATTTGAACCCAGGCAGTGTAACTATTGGATAAGCACTCTTACTGAGGCTCAACTCCTTCATAAAAAGTGAATAATCACACTTCACTCATTCATGCATTCACTGATATAAGGTCAATGAATATTTGTCAAGCAAATATTATATGTAAAGCATTTCTGTGGTGAATACAACACAGGTCCCAGTCCCCTTGTTTCTTATTTTTGAGTAGTATAAATCAAATGATTATATAGTACACTCACTTTGTGGGGTTGTTGTTATGCATAAAAAGTTCTTAACACAATACATGCCACAATATTCCCAAGAAACTTACAACCTCATAGGAAATATAAAAAAAATATGCACAGATTACTATAATTCAAGATAGGTTGTGGCCAAAGCTTAGAAGAGGTATGCTTTTGGTTGGTGGGCTGTGGGAAGCCTTCACAGATAAGGTGGCATCATGACTTTGTCAGGCTAAACGAGACAGGTTTTTGTTGAGGTACATGGCATACACATGTATCTCTCATACATGTGCAGAGATATAGAGAAGAGTTTAGGCATGTTTGGGAACCAAAGTGTGATTCTGTTGATTAGGTAAAAGAGAGTAATGAGAGATATAGCAGAAAAGACAGGATAGAATTCAGTCATGGATATAAGAATTTTGACTGGATTTGAGGGGAACAGATAGGTAATTTGGAGTAGAAAAACAGGGCAGGGATAGGTAAACTGAAGAGGGATACTCTACCAAGAAGATGTGGACAATATGTGGGTGATTGGTATCAGGGCAAAGGTTACTTGAAGGGGGAAAATAGTTGAAAAGAAAGAGAAGATAAGGCTTGGCACCTGTAGCTCAGCAGCTAGGGTGCCAACCACATACACCGGGGCTGGCGGGTTCGTATCCTGCCCTGGCCTGCTAAACAACAACAACAACAACAACGAATAGTCAGGCATTGTGGCTGGAACCTGTGGTCTCAGCTACATGGGAGTCTGAGGCAAGAGGATCTCTTAAGCCCAAGAGTTTGAGGTTGCTATGATCTGTGACTCCAAAGCACTCTACCAAGGATGACAAAGTGAGACTCTGTCTCAAAAAAAAAGAAAGAAAGAAAGAAAGAAAGAGAAGATAAGAATATTAAATGTTGGCGGCGCCTGTGGCTCAATCTGCTAAGGCGCCAGCCACATACACCTAAGGTGGCGGGTTCGAATCCCCAGCCCAGACCCGCCAAACAACAATGATGGCTGCAACCAAAAAATGGCCAGGCGTTGTGGTGGGCACCTGTGGTCCCAGCTATTTGGGAGGCTGAGGCAGGAGACTCGCTTGAGCCCAGGAGTTGGAGGTTGCTATGAGCTGTGATGCCATAGCACTCTACCCAGGGGGATAGCTTGAGGCTCCGTCTCAAAAAAAAAACAAACAAAAAAAATAATATAAAATGTTGCCTGTGTCACCTATCTACTCAGAGAAGATAAATCTTCTTTTGATTTTATTTCATTTATTTTCCAGCTTATTGAGGTTTAATTGGTACACAGAATACTGCATGTAAGTAATGTATATGGTTTGGTGACCTAACCACTTTTCAGAACTTTATGTCTGAAATATGTTTTAAATGGCTGGCTTTCTGCTGAAACTTTTGAAATGTGATTGATTTGAAAGGTAAAGACTATATTTACTATTCTTCAGATCTTTTAGCAAGGTTTAATAGATTTCTCAAGCTGGCCCAGAAAACTTTCAACTTTGTCTCTTGAGGAAAATGTATTCCAAAGTCCAAACAACTGGAAATGAACTTTTGGAATACAGTCTATGCTTGAACTGGGTGCATCTCGTCTAGAATTTTTTAATAGTCAACTGTTGGTAAAATTCCAGTTTTCTATAGAGGGTTTTCCAAATTTGCTTCATCACATGAGTTACCTGGGAATTTTGTTAAAAACAGATTTCTAGGCCCTTCCCCTGGAATTGCAAATGCACTAGGTGAACACTGGAAATTTATGCTTCAATAAGGGATTCTTACAATCAGGAAAGTATGTAAATTCATATCAGTCGTCCAGTGTTCTTGTTTTGCGCTAAGAGACTACTTTGGTTTTCAACTGAGTTTTAACAGTGAAAGAGGGAAAAAGAAGAATTTTACTGCTAAGCGTGAGTAGAGAGGTTGGTAGTTAGGATGGTGGGCTTGGCGCCTGTGGCTCAAGTGGCTAAGGCACCAGCCACATACACCTAAGGTGACGGGTTCAAATCCAGCCCAGGCCTGCCAAACAACAATGATGGCTGCAACCAAAAAATAGCCGGACATTGTGGCGGGCGCCTGTGGTCCCAGCTACTTGGGAGGCGGAGGCAGGAGACTCACTTGAGCCCAGGTTTGGAGGTTGCTGTGAGCTATGATGCCACAGCTCTCTACCCAGGGGGACAGCTT
>CAUYQV010135527.1:0-11850 GCA_963574575.1 Galagoides demidoff
AATATCTGGTTGAACACAGATACACACAATAACACACATACTTTTTTTTTTTTACTATTTTATTTTATATTTTTCAGTTTTTTTCTTTCTTTTTTTTTAATTGAAGGGTAACTATGTACATTAATGCACTTCTGGGGTACAGTGTGGGGTTTTCACATGCAATCCGAAATACTTCCATCAAACTGATCAACACAGCCTTCATGTCATTTTCTCAGTTATTGTTTTAAAAAGTTCTCATTCTACTCTTAGAGAGATTCACTTGTACCCCTGTAAGATAAACCTCAGAAATGGTCCCTCAGAAATGGTCCCTCCAATCCCCCTCCCTCCCCCTCCTCCATACTTTAACAAACCCTCAGGAGTGACAGGACAGGGTTTCTCAAACTTGGCACTACTGATACTTGGTACCAGATAATTACTGTTGTGGGGGGCCCGTCTCCTGCACTGTAGCCTATCTGATGGGGGAGTCCATCTCTTGCACTATGGACTATTTGTTGGGGGGCCTGTCTCCTGCACTAAGAGCTACTTATTGGGGGGCCCCATCTCCCACACTATGGGCTACTTATTGGGGGGCCCATTTCCTGCACTGTGGGCTATTTTCTGGGGGGCCCATCTCCCACACTGTGGGCTGTTTGTTGGGGGGGCCCATCTCCCATACTGTGTGCTACTTGTTGAGGGGCCCATCTCCCACACTGTGGGCTATTTGTTGGGGGGCCCATCTCCCATACTGTGGGCTATTTGTTGGGGGGCCCATCTCCTGCACTATGGGCTATTTGTTAGGGGGCCTGTCTCCTGCACTGTGGGCTATTTGGGGTAGGCATCTCCTCACTGTGGGTTATCTGTTGTGGGGTCCATCTCCTGCACTATGTGCTATTCGTTGGGGGGCTGGACTTCTGCACTGTGGGCTACTTGTTGGGGGGCTCATCTCCTGTACTGCAGGCTATTTGTTGGGGGTTATCTCCCACACTGTGTGCTATTTGTTAGGGGGCCCATCTCCTGCATTGAGGGCTATTTGTTGGGGGGGCATCTCCCACACTGTGTGCTATTTGTTGGGGGCCCATCTCCCCACTGTAGCCTATTTATTGTGGGGCCCATCTCCTGCACTGTGGGTTGTTGTGGGGCCCATCTCCCACACTCTGTGCTATTTGTTAGGGACCTGTCTCCTGCACTGCAAGCTATTTGTTGGGGGGCCCATCTCACGCACTGTAGCCTATTTGTTGGGGGCCTCATCTCCTGAACTGGGGGCTATTCAGCAGCATCCCTGGACTCTGTGCATGAGATGCCAGTAGTACCCATCCCACGTCATGCCAATTAATAATGCCTTTAGACATTGCCAAATGTTACTAGGAGGGCAAAATCACCCTGTCTGAGAACCACTGACTTAAGACATGGCTGCTTCCTTCTCATTTTTATCTAGAAAACATTGACGAGGACAGAAAATAATTATTTTATGCTACTGTTACATGTTCCACTCCTGTCGTCAGCAGCTGCACAACCCATTTTGTATCCATTATAAAAACATGGCCACAGAGTAGGCGTCCCAGCTCTAAATGTCAAGCTTTACCCACGCTATCATGTATGTATACTGCACAATTATTTTACATAGTATCTCACTCCAAATGACACATTCTCATCCCCAAGACCATGATCCAATAGTACACAATTGGATTCCCTAATTTTTGAATTTTACAGATTCACTTATATGCATCCTTTTCTTAACACACTCAACAAATATATATTAAGTCCCTGCTTTACACTGTTCTAGGCCAAGGGTTCCACCAATGAATGAGACTGACAATGGCCTTGCCAGCACAGAGCCTGCACCCCAGTGAACTTCTTCCAAACAGAATGTAGCATATAAACCATAAGCACATACAAATGAACAACCTCTCTTAGCATTTTCTGCAAGACACTGTCTGCAGGAATGCTCTTTCTGTATTTAACAAGGGACTTCTTTTACATTATTCTATGCAAGGAAGGTAATCACTTTAAATCTGGTTTGTAAAAACTTTCATAACAGCACTTCGTACTCTGGTGCTATCTAGGAATTTTACTGCTGGGAATGCCTCAAGATTTTACTATTTTAGCATCAGAGTTTTTAAATTCATTTTGATCATATATAATAGACATGCTTTCTGTGCACCAGACAAAATCACTCCAAGACCTCATCTGTACTCCTCCACCATATACTCTCCCCTCTTTTAAGTCATATCCAATTTTGAAATTCTCTAATTTCCTAAAATAGTAATACCATAAAATTATGGTATTGCTTATAAAGTAAATTCATTTAAGTTTCTGCAAACTGGAGAAATGTAGTTAGTGAATAATTAAGACAAAGCAAATTTGGTTTTGATAAACTCTACTGGCACTTTAAAAACTGACTTATATTTGTGATCAGCTTTCGGGAAGATGGCTTGAGATGCTGCCTGCATATACATTACATTTTCTCCAGGCTGGAAGTTGAGGCCCAGAGCAGGGTGTGAGGGGTGGGAAGTGATCTCAAATGTAAGAGAATCAGACATTTCTACCCTTAAGTCTAACAGTGATCGACTCTGTTAATCAACAAATTCTCTCATATTAACCTGAAATGAAAATTAAAATTCTCTCATCTTAGAATAGACTGTGTAGCCTGTTACTTTAGACTACAGGAGAAGCAAAGGAAACCACCTTATAGAGGACTCAAAATTGGCCAAAGTGCAACAAGGGGGTAAATAAAGGAAAATGGACCACACATGAGCCTGTCCAGCGCCAACGTGTCCAGAACCCACATGATGGCAAAACGGGAGGCCCAGGATGCCTCTAAGAACTTCCTTTAGGATAAAATACCCAAACCAGGTGAATTTCCATTCACCTCTGTACAAGCTCAAAACACAATGCACATATCCCCAAGATGGGGATATCCTCCCACCGAAAAAAAAAAAAGGACAATGTGTTACTTCATTTCCCTTTGCCAAAACTTAAGAGATGGCACAGGGCCCAAGGAGACCAGGAGATGAAAATGATCCTGGTTGCTGAACCAACAGAAACTCTTCTTAATGCTGGTAATGAACTGAAAGACACCAGTAAGGCAAATAAAGATAATAGTTTTATTAAAGATGAAAATTAGTCAAAGGACGACATCATTAAGTTGATAGACAGCCTGCTATGTGGTGCTGCCCAGAAGTCACGTAGATGGACCCTGTGGTCTCTGGCAGCAGTGAAGACTTAAGTGAGAACAAAACACGCTGCCTTCAAGGACTTACTCTACGGAGTCTGAGGCCTCATATGTGTCGCCGTCACCACGAGGTCACACCCCGGGGGATGTCGAGCTCCACTATTTCTCATCATAGCTGTGATGGTGCTAACCTCTTCAGAGCAGGCCAAGTGGCCTCTGGTGAAGGGACTCAGTTCCAATGACCACACTTCTACCTGGCTCCTAGGGACGGGAATCCCATCTCACAATTCCATTAACTGGATGCCCAGCAGTAGCCTGAGCTGACATCTTTCTTGAACCTACCTCGTTCCTGGAGACTAGAGCCCTGCCGGTTCCTGCAGCCTCTGCCTGGGGAGCTTATCTGCACTTGCACCACACTACCCACTGAAGGTCCCTCTGTGCTGACCCAGGACCTGCTTCACAACAGGCAGATACACGTGGAGCCCCCAGAACAAGGCCTGACAGGTAATGGGCACTGGTTTGGTCAGTCACTGATGCTCTAACTCCTGGATTTTCAGTCCATCTGCTGGGACCCCGTTATCCAAGATGGACCATCTGCATGGTGCGATTTCACCCCACCACCCTATGGATCCCACATTCTGCCTGCCAGACCACGCTTCTTCCAGTAGTCACAACTGAGCCTTTCACTTCCTAGAGCCCACCACACCCAGTGTCCAGGACAGGCCATATAACACAGAGCTAAAAAGTCCAAACTGGGGTTCCTCTTCTCAATCCGTCATGGCTAAGAATACAGATTTTGGAGTTAGAGGCCGGTTTGAATCCTGGCCCTGCTTCTTAGGTAAGCACATGATCTTGTGAAAATGTCTATGGCTCGGTGTGCCATCTGCAAAAAGATGATGGTAATAAAATGTGATGGGGCTGTGGTGAGGATTACGTGACAGAGTGTGGGCCTGATGCTTGACACCCAACAGGCACTCAACACACGCCAGGTACTACTGTTACTTGCAAGAACGTATGTGATCCATTCAAGGAGGAAAACGTTATCAGAACTGAGAACCTGGATTCCACTTCCGGACAGACTGATGAACCACAGCACAGTGCACAGATGTGTCTGGGCAAGTGTTCCTTATCTTTCATGACAACGCCGGAGATGATCATTAGATGAGAATTTGAGCAGCGTATTAGTGTCCTACCACTGTGACAAATTACCATGAACTGGGTGGCTTAAAACAACAGAAATGTATTCTCCTGTGCTTATGAAGACTACCTACACATCCTCAGTGGCTCTGAAGGACCATTCTTCCTTGCCTCTGCCCAATTGTGGGGCCCCGGGCATTCCTTGGCTTGTGGCGTTACCGCTCCGTCTCCACAGTCTCCTCCTCTCCCTGTGTCCCCTTCTGTGTCTCTAAGATGCTGGTCATTGATTTTAGGGTCCACATGGTTAAATGTAGAATGATACCATGTTTAGACCCTTAAATAAATCTTCCAATAAGGTCTCATTCACAGGTTTGGTAATCAGGACGTGGATATTTCTTTTGAGAAGGGAGACATTCAACCCACTAAAGGCTGGAAACCAGAAACAGCCAAAGCGTTTTCTATGGAAACCTGGTTAAACAAGCTGCAAGTCACAGTGGACTCCTCGGCTGTGGGAGGGGCTGGGCTGGGCTGGGCTGACCACACAAAGGTGAACGGCAGAGGCAAGGGTGTCAGGTGGTATAATCTGAAGAATAGGAACAAACAAATTGATGTGTCTTCAAAAGCATGTGTGCTTGTTTGTGAAAAGAAGGGTTTTGGTTTTTTTAACAGGGATAAACAGGAAACTCTTGTCAACGATGGCTTCCAGAGCATGGGATGTTGTAGTGAAGGGGGCTCTCTTTGTGTGTTACACACTTTTAAACAGTTTGATTTTTTTGTCTGCTTGCCGACAGGCTATCCAGCAGTATTCCCTGAAGTCAGATGACTGCGACCATCCAGGGTCCCGGAGAGGTCCCCCCATGGACGGCTACCGAGCAAGGAGAATGTGACGCCCCCTGCTGGCAGCAGCTTTCCAGCTCTCAGAGGCCCGTCGCTTCATGGTCCCGTTCACAACTTCAAAGCCTCTTTCCTCCCTGTCTCCTGCTGAAGGGGCCAATCTGAACTAATTAGGTAATAAGACTCAGCTGAAAGTTTAAACGCATAAATGCCTATCTGGGAACACACACACAAAATCTGATACACGTATGTGCTGTAAATGTGGAATCATCGAGTTTCACCAAGAAACTCCCCATGCTTCTTCATCCCACAAAAGCCTTCTTTGTCTGCTATTTTCTTAAGAGTCACAAAGAGAGCCTTGAAGATCCGCAGCTCACCCTTTGAATGAAATGAGAAATTTTTTCCAGACATCAGATTCCTTCACCTGTAATGCAAATTTAATTAACACGCGGCAAGGTCTCCCCAAGTTAATGAACTGTCACTGTCACAGGAGCCTCCAATCTTATTCGAGTAGCTTCCCCTTTTAAAGTATCCAGTGTCCTTTCAGGTCAAGAAACCCACTAGGAATTTCAGCTTCCTCCATTTGACAGTGCATCAGGCGGTCAGGAGATGACAGAATGTTCCCTCTCTGAATGACCCTCTGTAACTTCGATTTTTAGAGACTGAGTCTTCCTTGACCTCCAGTGGTGACACTGCAACAAGAACAGCTCTGCCTTCAGGTAACACACGGATCAGAGTTAGTTATACAACTTCCTTCTGAGAGTTCCAAGAACCACACCCTTGGGTGAAGCCCTGGGGCTTGGTAGTACTAACCACTGGGGGGGCTCTGTGATTAGGAAACTCCCTGGGGCACCAGAGATCACTCAGCAGAGACACCCTGGGTGCCTCCTTGGAGTCTCCCTGACTCCAGACTCTTCCCTCTCCTGTATACTTCCCACTTCTATCAAGTGATCTTACCAAAGCACATCCGTGGTCATGTGTCACTCAAAGCTTATCACCCAGTAGTGCAGTCTAGACTCCTAAATGTGATGTGAAAGACTCTGCTCACCTAAGCCCCATCCTGTGGGGGAGGAGAGGAGAACATATAATATTTTTCAGACATGATCTGATTTTTTTTTTATTGCTCCTGGCACATCCCCCCTGTTTCTTCCTCCTTCAAGATAAAAACAGATCTTTACGTCCATTGTCTTGGGAGAAGGATGCGGCTAGGAAGAAGCAAGGCAGCCTACAAGTGTTCCTGACTTTTGTTTCCAAAAGCCTACAGGCACAGATAGGAGAAGTTTCTCACGTGCAAAGAAAATAACTGAGCCAAAACTGCCAAATCCTACCAGAACTAGAGAGAGACTGCAGCAGGCAGCAGGGAAGTGCGGTGGCTTCTGGGTCCCCAAGCAGAGCTAGTGGGGAAGGGACAAGAACTCAACAAAGAAAGAGCTTCGTGTTGCATCTCAGCCGTCGGCAGCCACAAGATTCTCATGCAGCAGAAAGCTGTGGGGCCTGCAGGACTGGGATGTTTTATGTCCCATAAGCAGTAACTGACATAAGCCAACCGTGCAGAAGATGCCCACCCAGTGAGCTGACAGTAAGGGTCCAGAACCATGACGAGTCAGAGAGAAGAGGAGCTCAAAATAGGAGTAAGAAGATGTTTCCCATGGGACGGTCAGAAATATAAACTGAGTGACGAAAAAGTCAGCCATGCTTCTGCCCAAGTTAACTCAGTGGGCTGAGAGTCATGCCCAGTGTGCAACCTGTCTGAGCCTGTTTGCGCTGCTATAGCAAATACCACAAACAGATGACCAATAATGAACAGAAATTCACTGGCTCACATTTCCGGAGGCTGGCAAGTCCAGGATTGAGAGGCCAGCACCTTGAGAAGGCCTTCCTGCTACATCATTCCATGGCAAAAGGCAAAGAGAGGACGAGAGACAAAAGGGGCCAACCTCACCCTCTTATAAGGGACCCACTCCTACAGTAGCAGCAGAGCCCCAGTGGATGAATCATCTTATAAAGATCCCTAATACTATTCTGATAGTAAGTAAATTTCAACATGAGTTTGGGAGGGGACATATACTCAAACCACAGCACTATCTTTCCAGACTTCTTTCTCACCATTCCCTTGTTTAGAACCAACACGCTAACAAATCCAGGTCCTTCTGACATTACAGATCCCAGGATTTTCTATCCTAGTGCACTGAGCACTAGGCTTCCATGGCAATGCCCTTCCCATGTTTTTACCCATTTACTCTTCTTCAGCCTTCAATTCCTAGATCAAATACTTCATATAAGTGTCTTTAAATGTGTGTGCATGTACACGTATGTGTATGTGTGTATATATGTACATTTACATACCGATGGGAGTTCAGGACACATTACCCAAAAGTATGGCACCTGCGCGTTTGTTAAAACAGAAGCTGAGAGGTCACGCTCTCTCCCTGGCCCCTCTTCCCTAAAAAATAGGGCATAAAATCTTCATTTCACAGGTATCCTCCCAAACCCAGAGAAAAGAAACATATTTATTCTCAAAGGCTCAGAGCCGTGGAGAATCTGAACAAACAAACCTTGCCAAGTTCCTCCATATTATTATCATTAGATCATACCCCCTTTCACCAATCATATTTCTGTACAAACGTTCACTCTCCATCAAAGCTATGCATCAGGACATAGCTTCCCAAAGGGAGTGCCTCAAAGGTGACCACTGTGATATTCGGCAATGAGGTATATAGGACTTTTTTCTACAATGAGTTCACAAACTTAATTGTCAGGCCTCGTATGTACATATGAAAAATAATGTTGGGTTATTAACTATGTTGCCAGTGATTAAACAGAAGACAGACAAAGACAAGTTTCCTGAGCAACCAGAAAAGAGGTGGCCGGGTGACAGGCCGCAGGTGTCTCCATCCGTCCAGGGCAGTCTGGTTGCTTTTAGAGGAAGTAGAACCAGACTGGGCAGGAGAGTCTGCCGTGCTTCAGAAGGTAGAGTGCGACCGGTTATTCCGAGAAATGGATCCTTCACAGTCACACAGTCCCACCTAGAGACATGTTTCTGTTGACAGTCACAAGTTTCACTCTAAAGGCTCAGGTTTTATCACAGGTAAAAATGGAAATGCCTGAATAACCTCCAGTTACTTACACACAATTTGCCAATGAACATTCTATTTCCTGATGCAATAATATTAATTCTATGCCAATTCTCCAAATTGCCTGATTTACCTCATCTTTTAAGATACAGGATGAGTTTGAATAAAAGAACTGCTCCGTTCCTACTAGTGGGTTTTGCTAGTTTAGTGCCCTACAGCTGGCAACATCCAGCAAGCTTCCTCCAACCCTATCTAGGCTCCCATTTCACTGTTACAATCTCCTGAAAGTCCATCTAGTTCAAAAAAAGAACACAATTTATCCTTACTACCTATACTACAATTTCAACAGCATTTTTTAAATCCATATAACCTTTACGGGGTTTTGTTTTTAAGTAAAACCAGGAAATAAAAATAATGCCTTTCCAAAGCAAATCAGCAAACAGAGAAAGCTCTGTACCACCCTCAAAAATCCTTTAGAATCCAAGGTACAGCTGTGCTCAAGGAAAGACTTTTAAACTAGCAGTACAACTTTTCCATGGGATCAATCAGTTTGGGAAGTTTACATGGGACATTCACCTTTGCTGACCACACCGTCTTTCAGAACACAGGTGTTCTTCCCCAGGTAACAGGGAGGAATCCCGTCTCCTTTGCCCTATGAGAGTATTTCCACTGTCAGAGGAAGACAGACAGAAACTCATCTCTCCCAATCACTCACAGTCAAAATACATACAACCCCAAATATAAAGATACTCTTTTTTTTTACTGTTGCACCTGGGCAGTAATAATTTCAACAGCTAAATCAAAGAGGTTCAATTTACTGCTAAGAAATGATAAAGCTCTGGTTGCCCACTCCTGCATGCAAATAATTCAATAGCTAAACAACATAGATATAATAAGCTGAAAAAGTCCAATGTGTAGAAAAACAAGCACATTTATATTAATCAGAAAGTAAAAAAGAAAAGAAAACTCTAGATGGATTTGCCAGCTAAAGCATTTCACCTGGAAGTGACTTTTATCAGAAACCATCGTGTTCTAAGAAGTATGGATTGTATCACTTCAGTATTAAATTTAATAACCCCACTGACAAAAACATAACACTCAGTAAAACAGGTAAATTGGTAACAGGCAGTTGGGTAACTTCAAAGTCAGACGTTGGTTCAAACACACACAAGGCCATTTTAACGATTCAATTTTACAGCCCATCATTCTTGCATATTGCCAAGAAGGTAGAAAGGAATTTTTCATAAACATAAATCTAGCCTAACCACATAGCTGAATAATGTCAATTTATTTGATAAGACCAACAAAGAAATGGTTTTGGCAGATATTTCAGGTTAATTATTTTATCTGGGGGAGATGTTAGGGGGTCTCACTGTGTTGCCAGGCTGGTCTTATATTCCTGGGCTCAAGTGACTCTCCCACCTCAGCCTCTCAAGTAGCCGGGATTATGACACATGCCAGGGTGCCCAGCTAGAATAATCATTTTAAATTATAATACTGGTAACTTCACTGCATTTCAAATTTTTCAGTTCAAATACTATAATGCCAAGCTAGTAATAAATCAATATATATATCTAATATTTACTTTTTAGAAAAATTTTCCCCCACAAATATTTTTTAATCATTCCTATATCAAATGTCATTTATCCATAGGTTACAAAAACCTGCAATGTGGGGATAATTCACAACGTTTGAATCCAGGCTAATTTTTCCTTGGCATCCAAAGCCATTCCATATAAGATCAGCAAGAAGGGACACTAAGAAAGGAGCTGGGGGTGGGGCGTGGGAGGAAAGCCTAGTCTGCCCAAAAGGAAGTCTGGAGGGCCCATGAGAATGTATGAGGTCACCTAGGAAACTAAGGACCAATAGAAAGGGACAATAATCAATGGCCAATAGAAAAGGCTAATAATGCCTGGAGGCACAAAGTGGCCAAGGAAAGACTTGGCAAACAGGTTCAAACAGAGAGGGGGGCATTTATACCTCTGCACTGCCCTGGCATCTCCGTCTCTCTCTCACCTCATCTTCAGGAGAGTGACCTACTCCCAGCTCTGTTTGGAAGTGCTCTACACTTTATCTTTGTTCTTAGATAAACTTCCTCCTTGTTACCCAGCAACGTGTGCAGGTTACTTTTGCTCTCCACTCACACTGCCTGTGCTACCCCAGTTTTATTTTCTCTTTCTCTTCACTTTTGCTTTTAATTACTGCTGTGCCTCAGTTTCACTTTCTAGCTCAGCCAAGCCATTGAACCAGGTCATCTGGGTTTGGGGAGTTGGGACCCCTGGGCCCCAACAATCAGTCCCCTGAGGAGAAGGAACTCCAGGTGTCTAAGATACATTTTAGGGATGCTCAGATGTCAGCTGTCTCCAACCCCATTATCTGAAATTCTGCTACAACATCATTTTTTGGTTTTTCTTTTAGCCTTTTTGAACACAGCCGATACCCATAAAAATTAACACTCAATTGAAACCAGTGTCAGAAGAAGTGGAAAAGTCCATGATAAGAGATGGCAAGCTAATGAGAAGACAGTCACGATAAAATGACATCGTTGGTGCAGTTGGGCAAATTCAGTCCTGATCTTCAGCTACATCTATTCTCTTACAAATTCTTAAATGCTAATGAAATATCAGCTTAGTTAATTATTTGTCAGAACAACGTATGTTAAATTTGCTTTTTAAAATTCGGAGAAGTCAAATATAATCAACACCAGAAGAAAAAACAGTAGTGACTAATTCTCACATAAACTGGATTCGATTTTGACTAAAATACATCACTTAAATATTAACTTTTACTCCAACTTGTTAATATGTTGTTTAGGATACAGGATGCTGCATCCTCATTTAAAAGTGAATTATGTTTGTAATTTCTCCTTTATAATAATATGTTTTTTCCAATTTTAATATCAGGTGTATCCAGATTAAGCAGAATGATTTTGAAGTATTTCTTCTCTTTCTATTGTCTATAAGATTTGGCATGATCTGTTTTTTGAAATTATCTTTTATTTTCATTTATAAATATTAGTTGTCTATTTTTTGAGACTGTGTGAAAAAAATAATAAGTTAATTGATGACTCTATACTGAACCTCAGAGTCAAAGCATTCTATAATAGACATACTCTTATTTGACAATGCGAACGTCACTTTTTTTATTTTTTAATTAAGTCTTTCGTACATAGATCATAAATACATTTATGCCATTATAGGATTCAATGTGACAATTATTTGTACAAATTGGAATGCTTACATCCTACTAAGCAACACAGCCTTCACCACTTTTACCCAATTACAGGATTAAGACATTTATGCTCCACATCTGATACATCCAACTTGTACTTACAATATGCTCCATAGGCGTGATCTCCCTACCAAACCTCCCTCTTTACCCACCCCTGCTCTTCCCCTCTCCCTCCTCTTCCCTCCTTCATCCTGGGCTATAGTTGTATATTATTTTTCATATGAAACTGAGTGATTATAAATTGGTTTCACAGTAGTACTGAGTACATGTTATTTTTTTTTCCATTCCTGAGATACTTTACTAAGAAGAATATTTTCCAGCTCCATCCATGTAAACATAAAAGAGGTAAAGTCTTCATTTTTTAATGCTGCATAGTATTCCATGGTATACATATACCACAATTTATTAATCCATTCATGGGTC